>CAJNAR010000179.1:0-299449 GCA_905220665.1 Albugo candida
CAAAGCGTCAGGACAACTATGTAGAGAGTGATACATTCGTAAAGGGGCGATATCTGAAGTGCGTTTTTAGGGGTCGGTCTATATGAGACGATGGCTCAGTGAATTGGTGATAAATCGATCTATTGACCGAAGTGAATGTAACTGACGTAGACATAGTATAGCTTTTGCGTTGTATAGAGATCAATGAGCTTCAGGCTTAGTTGTCTTACACTTGAAAGATAAGGGGAATGACCGTGGCGGAAAGGAGAATTTCGACCTTTATTTTTGTTACAAATCAATAATTTGTATTGGCCTCGATTCTGATATCTTTTCCATTCGTGGGTAAGATCGGTGCATATAAAAGAAAAATTAGCATGACGGACGACGATCAGACGCAATGAGTTGGAAGCATTACAAATATGACTTTCTCAGTATCGCTGACCACAGACGCGCTTTATTACAAAGTGTGTTCTCCAACAAAGGGTTTAATGGGCTATTTCTACTGATAGTGTACCGCTTCATGGCTTTTACAATGAAAGTCCTCAAGTTATGAAACGTGAAGATCTCTTCTCTTTGCCAACCTTCATCTCGAAATCCTCGGTTGATAAATTCTTCTTATTCTTCGCAAAATACAGCTTTGCACTTGCAAGTTGCTGGAGAAAGATGAATAAGGTACCATTTGCCGGTTTATAGTCCTTCATATCTTGCATTTACTATTCAAATGCGTAGATGCAACAAGTCGACGACATGTATGCGCTATTCCAATATAGACACACTTTTCTAGAATAGCGGTATCAGCAATTGGGTACTGAAAGTGAAAGATAAAAAGAGTATGTGTCGGAAATTGACAAAATGTGACGAAGGCGTCATGTCCATGATTAACATTGACCATTGCAAGCTTCGACGAAGAGGTAAGAAAGGCTCAGCTGAAGTTTGTTACTTTCACCAACCTCCAATCGTCACTAGTACTCGTGCGTCAGGTAAGTAGAATCCTATCAGCACACAGCACACAGCACGATGAAGTATTACACTCGAACCGAGCTCCCAGAACAGTATTAGCTTTTACGACGCGTTTAACGCTTTGAACCCGGACAAGCGACATAATGATTTTTACACGGTCGAATGAAGTGAGGAGACGGAACATTACCACACCGATGCATTATTCTTGCAACGATTTGAGAAGGCTACACGACTTCACGACAAACAATTCTTAATCAGTAGCTATGATCATGACTGTTCAAACAATCGGTTATATCCGTCGTGTGATCATCATTAAAGACTGCTGTACGACTTTTTTGTTTGTAGATGTCTATGACTCGAGCCATTGAAAGGCTCCACTAAGATCTGCAGCATATTTATCGCACGATACTTAACACAGTTTGAAGGGGCTAGCCACTGACCCTTCAAGCGCCTTCACTAAATCCTTCAGCGATATACCCGCACCTTTAAATGCGATGTGAGCTTCAACTTAACGATCGCTGACCTTGATTAAGAGTTTTTGATGTTTGTTTTACCATTTGAAAAGGAATTCTAAGTAATGAAGGCGACCCTTCCTCAGCAGTTTTAGTCCAGTTTTTTCTCATGCGCACCGCATGCAGACGAAATATTGCATTGAACATTTAATTCGCAGACAACCCTGTTGGAATAATGAAATATCATGGGCGTGAGAAAGAGCCACTATGCAGCAATTTACTCTTCAAAAAATAAGGGCTGACCTTCCCTAACAAACGTGCTTTGCTGCAGCTGACCGACAAATTGAGCATATTAGTGCAAGGCGATTGCACCGCAAATCAAGGCAAACATCAGCTATAAATGCTTCTGACAACGCGATGCGGACATTGGGCGACTTTACTAGAAATCGTAGACATACGTTCGAAGGCACTGAGTTCGTTGATTTGTCTCATTGAGCAATTGCTGAGAGAGGATACAGAAATGGACTTTGATCACATTTCTTTTCTTTATAGTATTCCAATTTCTATATCAAATATATGTAGGGACCAATGCGTAAAGTATTCTCCCAAGTGGGGATAGCTGGGGCGAACATCGTGGAACAAGCTCACTAGATATGTATGCAGAGTGATATGACCACGTTGCAGTCTGATAGAAATTGAGCTTCAGTGATTTTCACCATGTGTGATCAGCACTCATATGCAAGCGTGTAGCTCATTTTGACTTCACACAACGAGCTCAGAATTACGAAAAAAACTCACTCATAGCTAAATAAAGTTGACTCATGAGGCGTTTTACACGGCAACACTGGCTAGAGTATTCTGTCACAGCACTGTGGCAAAGCCACTCGTATAAAATAGCCACTGGTTTACAATGCCAAAGTAAGACCAGATATAATTCGAATGCGTTACCTCCGTAAACATATTGGCACATCTTTGAAAAAGCATAGTGCAACAAATGGTTGCATATTGAAGCATCCCAATGTGCTATCGTAACTTCATTACAGCAATATGCAACCACAGGAGTTCACGCAACCCAGTGCCGTAGTCTATACTCTAATTCTATGGATTTGAAATTGTAGACAAGTTCAAGATTGTCAAGAACTTCAGCCCGCTTCAAGTTGAGTTGCAAAGAAAGAATGCGCGTTACTCCCATCTATCCGTTCGGAAGCTTCCTTCATTACGCACGGATACATACATATCTCTTCACAGTTTGAATACTGTATTTTCTCGAAAAATGTTATAACTTCCAGGATGTGACGGGCGGTATTTATTTTTTAATTTTTTTTCTCACTTCGATTTTGGTCCAAAAAGCCCGCCCACATGCAAATTCATTCATGAAAACCACTTTTATTCGATAATATATCCTACTAGCTAATGCTCATGCGGGTATCGCCGATTTTTTGAGTCCTGATTATAACTAATTCGTTTTTCCATCAACTGAAATTGTGGTATCCTAAACAGATCACTCAGCTGTGATAAAGAAGCCACATTCGAATTCTTATAGACTTCGTCCCAAGAATAGATCATCAAGACACTTATTGGCTCCAGTACATTCCCAAAAGCCAAGTAAGCGACGCGGATACTGTAAAAAGATATGATCCGACCCTGCGCTATATTCAACTAACCACAAAAGCTAAATGCGAGCTGACCTTGGTTCGTTATGAAAGAAGTTATGAAATTACCTCTGATAAATGTCGTATATAGATGAGACAATTATATCCCTTGAAGTCGTAAGTTCCGACGAAGGTAAGGGTATCATTGATGGTTGACCAATTTATTTGGCCATTTTGGTTATCATTTCCATCTATAATTTTCTTAGTCTCCGACAATACGGCACCAGAGCGCTGTACAACATCGAACCGCCATTCGGCAAAATCTGCGCGTTTGTTGCAGTCAACTGGATAACATAATTTTTTTTGCGAGCGAGCGGGAAGAAAACTCTCGGGTTCAATTTTCGAAGACTTCTATTCGCTGTTGCAGAAGTACGTTGCTCTTGCGTTTTTACCATAAAACCATTATAAATAATAAGCGACCGGTTCCCAGATTCACAACCTATACAGACCCATGCAAAAAAAAATGGATTTCTAGTCCTAGATTTCACCGTACAGTCAACGATCGCTCGATCCGCTAAATCCAGAACGTGAAATTTTATCGATACGTACGTCATCATAAATGTTAGGAAACCTTCTAAGAGTATCGCCTGGTTGGGACCTTCTAGTCGTCAATATTCACCAACGATGTGGAAATGACACATTTCAGCTCTTATTCATGTGCAAATATAGTAAATGCTGTGACCAATTATATCCTCAAAATTGGTGCACAAACTCATATATATATATCCTGAATAGGGCAAGTTGTGAAGAATCTATTGCCAATTCAACACGAATAACATAATAAGAAGAAGTGTCATAACAACATGTCAATGAGAGTCTTCGAATGGCTTTATACCATGTAAACCGGTGTAAATGTCACAAGAAGGAGCACATCTTGAATCACCTTCAAAAGCGAACGCCGCGCTTCTCTGAGGTTTCCTTGAGCCGAACCCGTTAGACTATAGAGAAAATTCGCACTCATATCAGGTAATGGAGTGTGATGCTTTTCATTTTTTTTATCCGTATGCGCAAAACCATGACAATGAAGCGTAGGATCATATGTCACATCAACTTCTCTCTCCAGAACGAGATGCTTAAAGACATCTCTCCTGAGAGAAAGTCATATTCTCCTACAACACACGGCTCATTGGAGCATAAATGCTCGTTTTACCTCGCGCAGTCAGGTCGAATTGATGAAAAAAAAAATTTTTTGATGTATCCTCAAATGCGAAAAACCAAAACTAACAATAAAGTGGGGCCAAAATTTCAATTGAAATTTATGGAAATGCTTTACAAAAGACATCAGACGTACATTTGACGCGAGATACTTACAGATCTTGAAGAATCATCTAGTATGTAATGCAACTCGTGGAGTTTCGCGGTTCAATTAATTTACCGAGAAACTCCGATGGAAGCCTTGACAAAGTGTCGCGTTCGTCCTCTCACATAAACGCATGTACTCTATTGCTTGTTGAACACAGGGAGGCGTTATACCACAATTTAGCTTGTAGTAGCTGCTTCACGAAACGCAAGGTAGATCGTTCAGTTGGTGAAATTGCGCTAAACAAACAAATTCATTCAAATTTTTCAATTTTTGTGCACATCATCGCTTGGCATCCAAATACTGAAAGGATCCCTTCGTGAGATAAGATGCGATCGTGTGGAGTAAGAAAGATCTCTGCATATACGTAAAGGCGACATATTGAAACTTTTTAGGATGGTGCATTCGAAATGTAGATGCTTACGCAAGATTGGAAGAGTATAATCGTACATTTCATCATGTATGCAAATAGATATGTAAAATGTAGCTTGGATAGATGATATATGTCAGTGTGTAGCGTATAAAACTGAGCGAGTCCGTGTATCTGCTGTTTCATCACTGGTCTTCCATCGCTTGTATATTTGATTTTTCATCAAATAAAACAAGCTGATAACGGTATCAATCATTTCAGAGATACGAGCTTGTTCAATGAGTATTGTGTTAATACAGCTTTGGCTTTTATGGTCCCTTACCCATTAGCACCCGACTGATTGCTATGCAAACTGATCAAATCCCAAAGCATGTTCGAAAATGCTAGGTACACTTGCATTGCTTCTTATGACATGCTCGGTACGGCCTAAATACGTTTTCCAGCAGGTCGTTCTTTGACGGTAATGCTTTATAATTTGCAAGCTAGTCTGTTGGACTCTAAGAACCCGATGATGACGCATGATGATGTTGAAAACACTCACTTACTCGTTGATACACCTGGTCATGTAGATTACACATCAATGAAGAGAGAAGAACGATCGAGATCTGATTGCACTATTAAATGTAAGCGTGCAGTGTATAAGTTGTGTCCGGATATATAATAACGGAGTATATAACGCATTCAATTTCGAACAAGGTGGTACCGCTGTATTGATAATAGGAAAAATTCCCAGTGAACAAAGAACTCGCATTTTCTGGCTCAAGTCGTATCCCTTCAACACATACAAAATTTCCTTACGAGGCCGCTTGAGTTGCAAAGCGCGCTAAGAATAGTCTGTCTAACAGCGCATCGCTGACCATCCACTATCGCATCAAGGATTCTGAAAAGTGTTAGTCAGGACAGCATACGCTTAATGCAATAGGCTTACAACGGCTTAAGTACAAGCACATGTTACACGGATAAGATTATGTAATGACGCTTCGATCAAAATGCATATTAATTCTCTGCAAAAAAATCGAATACAGCCTTACTACTGTATTATATCGATATATCTTTCTCCCCTATAACCACGCAAAGGACGCATCAGATTTATACAGGGTGCGAATGCAGCGACTTAAAATCAGTGGATTGTTATCAGAGAGTAATAATCGTGATGCTACCTTTCTAACGCTCCTGCTCCATGAATTGAAATAGGGTCAGCGAGTTGAACCTCTCAGCAGGTTAATATTTACAGAATCTCCGTTCGAGTATTTCACAAAATCATCGAACATTCTCGTAGTAACATACTGTATTCACACCGATGCTAACACGATAACTCGAATCCTGCGTGCTTCTGGATTTTTTGTATTCGAACTGAATCTTCCTATATGACTTGCTTTGACGTATAGCTTCAGGTTGGCTGCATCGATATTGTGGAGATCCAAGTGAGTTGGATGAATAAATAACCAGCGTTTCGCCACAGGACCATGCGAAGCATAACTATTTGATTACTAGACAACCCGCATGTACACGGGAACCGACATTTTCTTGAAGTCTGTCATTTATTTACTCCTGCAATCTAGAATCTTCGTAAACGATGTGGCTCTGATGCATATGTTAATATAGGAGCCGACAAGAAGGCGGAAGTATCCTATGTGCCGCTATGTCTTATAAGCATACTCACCTGAACATTATGCTATTGAGAAAAGCGAGCTTATTCGTCTCTCAAGGATCAAGTTTTGTATGCCAAATAAGCGAGCAGAAGCATGAAAGCGACAACTTTGCAATAAGAGCCAGCGTTATCTTTTTGCAAGATCCAAATGAAATCGTCTGTTTTGCTCGAGGAGACGGAGGTTAGTTTTCTCTCAGTTATTTATGAATTACTATACTATTCTAGAGAAACGTTTCGCGAGTTATTGTAGAGCACCATTGCTTGTGCGAAAAAGTGTCATTTTATGAGAAAATAAAATTATGTTTTTGAAATGTTGACTTTCATGTCGTGTCCGTGAAATGTTTCGACGCATTATATCCACGGAAGATCGTCCAGTTGGTTATATCGCCATTAAATTGTTCCGATGAAGTCTCGTGTATAATCAAAATATAACCTCAGATAACAGGCCTTTGACAAGACTGACCGAGCGATACGTGTGATGTCTCGAAATTTCGCGGAACGAACGGTCATATAATTGTTACTTGAAACACGAATAGTAATGGCACATTTCTTGCTAGAACCAATTACATCATTTGTTTGTAGAAAGAAGAATCAAGATGAATTCCTCTAGCATCAATAAATCGTTGTTGACTGTTTTTAATCGAAAGATCAGACGACGACCATTCCACGTAGCCCTTGTATCTCAGTATGTGATGTCGTGCAAACTAATTTCGATATAACATCTATTCACATTGTAAAATCATACAGTGTTAGACATGTCCTCTCCCTACATTGACTATATGTTGCATTTTTTTATAATCCATCGCTCGCGGTTATTAAACGTATAGTCGTACAATTCGGCAAAAATTTCCATATAAGTTCAAAAATCCCCGAGTTGTTTGTAAACATGTTTACCGAACATCTAGCTGTGCAAATTCGCAGAATTGACTTTATAAGCGTATACTAGTAAATGCGTCTCTTTGATCGTGTAATGTTTTGTTTGACAGAAAATCAATGCAGATGCAATTAATGGAATAATAGAAAAGCTTCCTTTTTCAAAAAATACATGTGTTCTGGGTCTTCCGCATATTTCATTTGAAAGTGTTTGTTATAGTATGATACCAATATTGTTGACTTCGTTGGCCTCTACGCTATCTTCAGCAATAATTAATGTGGGTGATCTCTCTATCCCTTAATGGGTGGAAAATAGCATCCTGGTTTAGCATATAAAATCCATGAATCAAATAATCTAAATTGGAAATTGCAATAAAATAATGTTTAATGCAGAGATCTTTCTACGGATTCTATGCATGAGATATAAAGCAAGAAAAAATCCAACAAAACAATTCTGTCGGAAAATTCATCCATATTCGAAATACATCACGCCTGAGAGGTTCTTACGAAAGAAGCAGGTAGTTGAAACCGAACAGGAGAAAGATGTACTAGGGAAATCAAACTAAGTCATCATTTCAGAGTAGGTCAAGTGTAAAAGCAGTAACCAAAAATCTTCTTTTACCAATGTTCGCATCGTCCCTAACAATTTATGAACGAGAACATGCGAACTTTGCAACGCGGTCCTCAAGCGTTCTCGTTATCTTGTATGAAGTTTTTTCTGAGATGCTGTCAGTTAATTCACTCCTGACCAAGTCCCCTCTATCAATATTGTGTCAGGCAATAATAGATTGCAGCACCTAGGGTCACGAGGCAATATGCATGGTCAACGACTGAGCACTGTGTAGCACTGTCAGAAAAATCTAATATAAGCGAACGAACTACTCATTTCGTGCATCAAGGTGTGATAATAGTTCTAATCTAGAATTCAAGTATAAAAGCCTGAGATCAGTAAATGTTGGTAAAGTAGTAGGAAGTTTTGCGAGATATACCCACCAGCTTTCTTTAGATACTTGTAAATTTCTATTATAGAAAAAACAGAATCTACAATACGCGTAAGTAGCTGCGCTAGAAAGTATTGCAAAGTTAAACACCTGTTGAGGCTCTTTTGCGAGAGCTGCTAATATATATATATATATATATAGAATTGGATAAGGGGAGCTATCGAATGATTTTTTATTACATTGATTTAATGCAAATGTACAGTCTATTCAACCCCTTCATCAGCGACCGCTTGATATAAAAATTGAATGCACTTGTGAGCAAACAAATATGAGTCTGGGTACAAGAAGTGCAAATGATACATTGCACATTACATAATCTATCTGCATTTCAGTGTATGCTTGCATATACAATAGTCCCTTGCCTACACATAATGCGTATTGCGAAAGCAACATAGCAATTACAGCAACCGGCTAACCTTATATTCGTCTGGCTTGAGACCAGTTAACTTTTTTAAAATGCCCATCAAGATGAAGTCATGCACCTGATTTACCTCAATTGTTTTCCGAGAGAAGGTAGTGATCTGTCTGCCTAGCCAGACAAAATCTGTCTTGTCCTGCAGACCATCCGCCACATTAGCTTGAACAATGTTGTGACACAACGAGGTTCCATACCATTGATGGGGTAATATGACCAGCATTCGAATCGACAAGCTGAACGTATTGAAATTAGCAATGGCTTCGCAATATAACATTTAAAAGCTTATAAAAATGGGAAGTAAGCTATTTTTCGAACTGATGGGTGCAGAAACATCGATTATGCGCAGGCGCGTGCGATTCCAGATTACATTCTATGCAGCTTGATTATAGCAACCACCATGGTTCACTCTGACGATGACATAACATTGTGGTATAAACACGTCTTGAACACTGTAATAAAAAAGTGGAGGAAAATGGAAGGGAATAAAATTCAAGCTATCATTCACATTTTGCTTTAAATGAAACATGTCCAGTCGTCTTTTCATCTCTCATCTCAAATTACCTCCAAATAATCGATAAAGTATACGAGGAAGTAAGAAGAAAGGGTGTCGATGCACCATCATCTTCAACTACTTGACTAGGCACACATAACAGGATTTGGAAAGATACAAAAAAAAAGTTGCGGTGATAAGAGTACACAGTGATCTCAGACTGATGTGATTAAGAATCGTCATAGAAAGAACGAAATAGGCACGGTAAGAATATCTCCGAGACAATATCACATTACAGAAGCGTAGAGGGTGTCTATTAGAGTGGTGGAGACCTGATTTTTGATAGCAAATGCTCACAAGAGAGACCTGTAATATTTGATAGTATGTCACTTGACTATTTGTATAATTTGGAGTCATCGAGTATCAAATCTACAAAATGCTGATTTTTTTCTCAGCTCCTCCTACTTGCTATATGCCTTAATGTTTTCTTAGAATGTCTTCGTACACTATCAGAAAAGCGCTCGAATCACTGCAAAGTTACTCGTATGATCAGCTCTCCATGATTTGAATGCATTGCATGCGGAAGGACTTTAAACAAGGCACCGTCCAAGCTCCATCCATTAAATTGTACTATATATGTAATTAGGTTGATAGCCGCGAATCGCTTTAGAAAACCTTCCACTATCCATAATGAACTCTTTAATAGAGGTAGATGCATATTTTTATTAGGTTGGGCGAGTTAACGCAAGAAACAACTACGTCAACAATACAATCGTACGTTTTACCGCTACATCGTTTTTCCAAGTCCGCTTCTACGTAGTCCTAGTCAGCGTTTGATCGTTGGATCGAAATAATCACGCTTCATACTTTCATTCGATTTTTAGAACGACGCTGCCAAAAGACCTCCAGCTTGCTTTTGCATCCAACAATTTAGTCGAGCCGAGGGGGTCACAACTCATTATCAAATTTATCCTCCGATTTAATGCTCTTTTTAATAGTACAAATTTGGCTTTTCGCACTACACTCTACAAATGGAGCCATCGACGAATTCCCTCTCGTTGTATATCATACTGAAGAATCAAGAGAATTGAGTATTCAGATACTGGTTGTACAAACAACTCGGTCGCTCAGAAAGTGGGAAACCCCCAACTTTTTCGGAAAGGACGATACGCCCACCTTTTTTGGAGTGGAGAGGGCAGAAGTAGATTTTATCCAATCAAAAATTCGCGATGTTATCAACCAACGTGTTGGCGTTGATGCTTTTGTTTCAAACCTAGAGGAACGGATCAACAAGTACAATTTCGAGCTCAGACGGTTCAGGTATGATCTGATCAATAAATACAGTACAGAAACTGAACAAAATGGTCATCTATACAAGTTCAGATGGGACCATGCTCACCACCAACCAAGTTTGATAAGATTGACAAAATTATTTTATCCTGAGCTCACTAGCTATCATGTTTGTCAATTTGACGGGAAGTCACTGGATCGTTCTATGGTTTGTGCGGAAGCTACATTCAAATCAGTACAAGAGACTCAACAAGTGCAATTCAATCACGCATATCTTTCAATCTTTCTCCCGTCATGGGCTCATGATGCTCTCATAGCTGCATTAATGAAAGAAGCACCAAATTTGAAATTTGATGACCTCAATGGCTTTGATTGCGATGATATCAAATATTTTAAACTTCCGACATATGAATTCAAATTTCAAGGAAACTCAAATATTTATCGACTAACACATGCCAATTACTTCAAGGAATCTATTCTACCCAAGGATAGATGCTTCTTGGCAGTGCAAAAATCCGAAAGAAACAATCTATGGTCACTTGGTGGTCAATTTATCAAAACTTACGAAACCGTGCTCTGGACGTCATCAGAAGAGAAAATTTACCTGAATATCATTTAGAATGTGACATTGATAGCTCCCCATATTTTAGCGACTCGCTATAATTAAGCTCTTCCTTTGCATCTTGTTTCTCATTGCATGGTAGGGAATACTAATTTTGTCGCATCATTCGACTGACTAATGCGATACTAATTAGCGCCTCCCCACTCCGACCACAAGCTCACTTTTGTAAGCTAGATAAAAACGGTCTAGAGAGATGGGTATTCAAAAGCAATAATGGATCGCAACTCAAATACGTTTGCTTGTATTGAACCGAAATAATTCTAAGGCTCTGTCAGGCTCGCGATCTTCCCGGTATTCTTTCTGTTGCGTTCAATGACTACAGCTTTCTTGATCCAGAAGGACAAATTCTGTATTATTGTCGATGACTATTGTGGCTCTCATCTCATCTATTCACTAGCGCATACTGTCGGGAGTACGATGGCTTTTCGATCACTTGGCTTGACTTCTCCTACAAATATAAGTACTGCGTTGTTAGTCGTACTCTCTATCTACGCAAGTATTCTATATCCCGGAAGAACGTTGCAAAGATGGAAGATTGCGCCTGAAACTTGTAGACTTGTAGTGGTTGATTCATTATCGAGATAAATTTGAGACAATTGTATTTAGAAGTTATCTATAGTTGTGAACTCTTCTATCCGAATTTCCCCATGTTTTTTAGAAAATCTTTTAAAAACCCGTTCTTCACCTAATCTTCTTTGATAGCCTTGCCACTTATTAACATTTATGAGACAAGGTCTTCCTAGCCGCGTGACAATTAGCCATATTCCAGCACATGAATTCAAATATATTGGACTAAAGCAGAAATATATATGTGGATGAGCTCTTCTTCATTTCTGCTACAAATCAATGTTGCCGAGACGACAAGAAAATCTTGATCATGACGGTAAGTTGGAGGCGCAGAATATCCGCTACTGAGTGATGATAACACAACTGAAGAGAATCGACATGGTATGAGTATACTAAAATACGCTTTCCACGCCCGCTCTATAAGCTCAATGGAACCAAATAAGAAAATTTCGTTGCGGAAAAAAAAAGAGTATGGCCCGTCCTTTCGTTCTGAATGAGCTTACGCAGAGACTGTCAAAACATTTCTAAGCCCTTCTAAAGCTTTCACATCATTGCGATTGGAGTCATAAACTTATTCGTTTAAGCGCCCAATGCAAATTCTACATGCTGCGTCTGAGGTATGATCCAACTGAAAGACAAGAGTTGAATGGCTGACAGAGTTGCTGTAAGGGATTCGATTTTTTTTTGGGTAAAAGTTCAATCATTCTACCCATTTCATGCAAGCTGTCGAAACAAACGCAATAGTGCCAGGAGATATAGTAAGGACACTCTTTATATGAAAGAATATGGTGATATCATAATGATAGGAGGAAAAACGAAAGATGACCCAATCGATCAAATCCCAGAATGATCTAGCATTTAAGCCCATTTACCTCACGATACATCATTAATGTATCATTGAACTAAAGTGTTGAATGATTTAAATTTTTTGAAATATGCGTCCAATACGGTAATCAATCAATGGAAGACAGCGAACGCTTCTCAACCTTCTCGAACCTTTTCTATAAAAGTATGCGATTTTTTGCTTTCTTATGTCACATGCAAATGTACTGGAAGTCACAATACTTGCGAGTCGGACGAAGAGATGATTATTGACGTGAAAGAATCCGAGGATTCATCGTACTCCTTTTGAAAACACATTATGTAATTGCTGAACGAACAGAAAAATGGTTTTATGAAACTGGTCATGATCGAGGACCATCACGTTCGATTGATTCGGCGAATTCGTCAAAGGATGTCAACGGTCGCTTATCAATTACCAATCCAATTTGCTCGAAACGGGCAATGCTGACAATTTACTCAATTCGTACTCAAATAGTGGGGGAGTGAATTCCCAACGAAATTCACAGCTGCACCAAATCTTCTTTCCGAATGTCACTGAAACTTGTTAAGTGCTACCAGACTAAGATGGGACTTCTCTTCCCCTAAATTCTGTAATCGGCGCAGAATACGGCCGATGTGAAGGAAAGAGAAACAGTCGAGAAGATTTCTTACGGAACTCAAGTTCGGGAATTAACATTCCTTCTCTTTTTTTCTTGGGTCGACACGGAGAAGAATATGAAAGAGATGCGAAAATTGAACTTGTTTCCTGTCTCGCACTCACATATGAATACTCACATTTGATTAGAATCATGTGGCTGGAGTAGAAAAATCTTAATTTTCCGGAAAAGTTTTGAATTGCAAGCGTATTTCACGCTAGTTCCACCTTCTTATGGTCCTCATGATGCGATAGTGATATTCTCGTCACGCAATGCACTTTGCACTATCAACAGACACGACACCGTAAACTATCAAACATTGAGGCTATTCCATTCTAAAAATGACTTTTTTACGCAAATAGACCCCTATCAAGTTCAATTGAAGCCAATCAGGCTATTAATTATTCTAATTGCCGACATTACCTACCAACACAGAAGGCTCTCACCATCATCGAATATCACTATCCAACTCATTATGGGGTTTAAAATAATTGCTTTTCTCATAAGCGGGTCTATAACCGATGGATGAAGACGATAATGCAATCAGTAGGAAAATTAGAGGGTTTAAGGAAGTATCAGCAAGGGCCCTTGCTCAAGTTTCATATCCTTTTGATTCTTTTGCCACACGAAAGTCCTCACATGCTATAATTTGACTATACTTCGCTCAGGGCCTTGATCCTACCTGACAAATATCGAGGTGCTTGTACTATCCGTTGAGTCGTTCGTCTACATAATAAAGCAACAATTGTCGTAAACACTGCAGGGAATAGGAAGTCGCTTGACTGAAAGAAGGCAAAAAAAGAAATAATATATTATTCATGACTGTTAGTTTTTCTTTCCACGGCCTTCCCTGATAACGAAACAACCGCGCCGGAACAGTCCCAGCGGAAGATATACGAAACCACTCTTCAGATCCTTGGATCATTTCACCAAAACGTCCGACGGATGGAAATGTGGAGTCGTTACCTTCCAGCAATCCTTCCTCATTGCGCCGTGTGTTTGTTGCCTAAATACATGTCCTGATCCCTGCTACTTTTGTGCATCAGTGAACATCATCCCATCAATTCTTGTAGTCGAACAGCGCTAACTACCTTCGTAAGCAAGTCAGCTGTCACCCCTTCGGCTTCCACATAACATGGCTTTCTAATGCCCCTTTTAGCACAATCTTTGATGAAATTGAGCCTAATGTCGATGTGCTTGGCTCGCGTTAAACTTTCTTCGTTTTCCATCTGTGGAATAGCTGCTTGATTGTCTATCTCCATCTGCATAGGTAATTCCACGTTTATCCCCAGTTCAACAATTAGCTCGAGTAATCCCAGGAGCTGTTAGCCGGCATCTGAAGTCGATGTGAACTTCGCTTCCATAGTCGATAGCGATACTGATGCTTGCTTCCAGCACGTCCAGCCCACTATCATGTCATTAACACGGAAGATCGCTCCGCTTACCGACTTGCGGTAATCACGATCCCTGCAAATCCGCATAGCTTGCGCATGAAAGTTGCACAGTAGTGATTTGCTGAGCCTGTTTCTGTCGAAGCTGAATTTAACGTTAATGGTTCCTTCCAGATACCTGGAAATTATTTTGCTCAATTTCCAGTCGCTTACCGTAGGATAATGGTCTCGACGCGTAGCTCGGCAAGATCGGGTCGGCTTCTCGCATGTCAGTATCATGATCGAGCCCTTTGGGTGTCCTAACGTGGTGTGCATCTTGTGGGCAGAACTTTGGTAGTAGCTCATGTATCATTTGTTCTTGGTCAATTCTATAACCATATCGCGTAGAATGAGTAACTCGCATCCCTGAAAACTTGCTAGAGACTCCCAGGTCCTTTATCTTGAGCGTTTCCAATTGTTTAGACACATCATTCACACGAATCTTCGATGTCCCGGTCGCCAGCACATCGTCAACTTACACTCCGACGACAGTCTTTCTATCGTAAGCTCCTTTGTAGTAGAGGCACGAGTCTGCGACACATTCTACGAATCCGACACGAAGTAGCTTTGAGTGTAGAAGTTGCACTCAGAGTCGTCCAGCTTGTTTTATATGCTGAGCACGACAACTCTGTAGCTCCTATTCAATCGCTTTCCTTCCTTGTGGAACGTATAGGTAAATGTCCAAATCCGGTTCAGTAGAGGCCTTGACATACACATTAGACACGTCCCAATGATGCTCCAGTACACCCCATATCTTGGAAAGGGCAAGGATAACCTTCTCAGTCGTCATGTCCCTAACGGCGGCGAATGTTACTGTATAGTTTTTACCAAACACTGGTCATTCCAGCACGCCACCATGCGTGCTTTGTAGCGCTCGACGTTCCCCCTAGCATCTGTATTTTTTCTTGCACACCCCCTTTGCGTGAAGAGGGCGCATTTCATCCGTGCGCTACCATTTTCCACGTGCCGTTGGCCTTTAGAGAATCTATCTCCAACTCAATAGCGCCTTCCCACTCCACAACTTGTCAGTATTCATGACTTCTCTTCAATTCTTCGGATCCGCACGATAAACAGCACCTATAATCTCACTTAATGGAATCTTTGTTGCATTGAATCTCGTCCTAATGTTTACTGCTTGCTGATTGACTGTAGCTTTGTTCAGATAACTTGTTCTTCCGCCACGCTTGCCGTGCTTCTTGAAGTTTTTCGTTACCACTCGCAGCTCCTCCCGACGTGCAACATTTCTGGTTGTTTCTGTCCATATGTCACATAGAGCGTCCATCTCATATGCTGATTTGACGCTCATGTCAATGGGGTCAGCGGTCTTCTTGTTGTTAGCTACTTCGGCGTTTTCTTCATTTGTTTGACGAACAAGTTCCGCGTTTAAATCCTCGCTGAGGGTCTTAGTATTTCTGACATGTTGCGTTCTTCGCACCCCGCGATTCTTGGTAAACAGCCCCTTGTACCCTTTTTCGTCGCTCTTGCCAGTAATAAGTCCTTTCTCTCCACGTCGATCGAGGATCTTGTCTTTGAGGTTCTGGATTGTGGTGCACGGGAAGCCAAAAAAACAATATCTGTCAGCTTTGGGCTGGAGCCCGTCAGAACTTCAATCGGCGAAGCACGATTCTCATTTTCTCGCGTCCGGCTGTGGTTGAAAATGCAGGACACATGTTCTGGAGCGTCAATTTAAAAACCCAATGGCATACCCGATTCAAAAATCATGGAGCGCACCATGTTCATTACTTTTTGATACGAACGCTCCGCCTTCCTGTTCGACGCTTGATTCCCCGCTTCCGATACCTGACGTCGCACTCCGAATTTTTCACAAAACAGGTCGCCGACCCTGTACTCACCTCTACCATCGGTGCGTAGGCAGTGAATCCTACAGTTAGAGCGCTTCTCAAAGGATACGAGAAAGTTCTCGAATGACTTGGTCGCCTTGTCTTTCGTTTTTGCCTGAAACACACGGTGGCAATTGCTTTGTGATCCACGAAATTAAATACCTATTGGATTGATTGAGTCTTTGATATCGCTACAGATAACGCCCTCTACTCGGTCGATAGGAGAATTCATTCCAGTGTCTTTGGGCGACTGTTTATTGCTCTTCTGCTTGCCCTGCGCGAGTGGTATGCACGCTGGCTTTTCTTTATTCGCGAGAAAAAGTGCCTCTCTCTGGGTCGTTTGCCATCCTCTCAATGGAGTTATAAGCCAGATGTGCAAATCGCTAGTGAAAACCAGTAGACTTTTCGCTTGTTCATCGGGGATTCTTGAATTGACAGCTTCAGGGAGAGCTAAAAATATGCAGTCTTCAGCTTTCCTGGCAGCAATTCTAACTACATCCTCTGTCACAACACGTACCATCAATACGTTATTGTTGTCCTAGTCATCATCAAAGATCTTGAAACCGTCGCTGCGTCGGACCATCGAGCGTGTGCTTCCATCATAACGGAGGTCATAAACATTTTCTTCGATCCTTCCATACGAATATTTATTCCACGGAAGATCTGCCGTGTAGTAGACGTCGCTAAGTTTAATTCAACGAAGATCACCATCGACGCGTACTACAAAATCGGCGTTTCCTTCGGGCTGCATTTTTTGAATCTCTCCAATTGGAAGCAGGCATTCTTCATCACATTATTTCGTATTGTAAAGCTGTGATCGTGTCGTCACCAGGTGACGACTCCATTGACTATTGAAAATCCATTGGCATGTGGCGTCGACATTGTCTGCAACTGCCAGCGCAAAATCCTTCTCGAATTCTTGCTTGCATTCGCGTTTGTAACTATCTTCTTTTCCACACTTAAAGCAGGCACCTGGTTTTCTCCTTTGGCGCTCTTCACTTATTCTAAGTCGTCAAACACTAGTGCTTTTAACAGCGGTCACCGTCGACTTGCTTTCCAGTTGAATGCTTAGATCATTTAGCTGCGCAAAATCGACCAGTTCCTCTGCATGTCAAGTAATCTTCACGCTAAGAATTTAGAAGTGCGAATAGCACGCTCTGAAATTCACTCGAAGAGCTGGCGAACTTGGCGATATTCTCAAGGACTTGATCGTGAGCACCACCGACAGCATCATTCAAAGCCACCAGGTACAGCTTGTGATCATTCCACGATACACTTTAGTTTTTCTTCGATGCGAAGAGCTTGAGCGCTTGTGACTTCGAAATTTGCGGTCCGAATTTGGTGTTTAATCGGTCTATTGAGTACCAAACTTGGTGGTTCTCCTCGTACCAGATGTCCACCAGGCTGTGAAAGTGCTGTTGAAAGTGCTGTTCAGCTTTACCGGATAGATGTCGACCGAGATTACCCAGCTTTCTTTCTTCAGTCTACATGCACCTACTGAGGTCTTCAGCGATCCTAAACTGCCGCAGAAACCGTTTCTTCCAGGGTCCAAACCCTGCCCAAGAGCTGGGTACACCTTATTGCCATTAAAAATCTCGATGGCAAGCTTCAGGTCACTTATCTGCAGGGGTCTTTGCGGTGCAAAGTACGACGGTTCTGGCACTAGCCGGTACTTTGGTGCCTGCATGTGTGCTCCTTGTCTGCCACCTTCCTCACGCAACTGCTGATGCCTCCGTCCTGCAGCGTTATGTCGCGCTGGCTTCCGTATCAGCACGTCTTCCAGCGAGGATATCGTCATATTCCTGCTAAGTGCTGCTACCGACGGACACGACCAAAGCCTGGTCATCCTCGAATCTCCGAGCTTCAAGCCTGGTGAGGCGAGCTCCAATGTCACATTTCAGTTCAGTGACCATAACGAGAACCCTTGCCATGTTCTCATCCGCGCTTGAAACCGTACTGGCTCCATCGTTGTTGGTGTGATTCGCGGCTGGCGCTTTGGCTTGATCTCGAGAAACTTGTTCCATAGACGTTGTGCTCATACGCAGTCGTAAACACCACGGGGAATAGGAAGTAGCTTTACTGAAGGGAGTCAAAAGTAGAAGTTACTATATTATTCATTACTGATAGTTTCTCTTTCTACGGCCTTCCTTAATTACTAAACCACCGCCTCGGGGCAGTCCCAGCGGAAGGTATACGAAACCACTATTCAGATCGTTTTAACAAAACGTCGGACGGATCGCAATGTGTATTCGTTACTTTCCAACAACAATGCTACTGTGTGGCAGATCCTGCCGTACAAGAAGGCAAAGAGGAATAGAATGTTTGGTACCGAAGCTTTGTGCGCCTTCAGAAAAATGGAGAAAGGATCTCTTCAGAGCGATTATATAATTGTTCTTGTCTTAAAAAGTTGATATTATGGATTCGGAAACAAGATCCACAAGGTCAGCATACATTCTATAACGGGGTTACACGTCGGTGAGTAACCGCGGTACACACTTGGGACGCTTTGGGTTATTCGCTTTGGGAGCTGAGGCGTGTCAGCCACGGGACATTAGTACCTAGGTTAGGTAAGTTTAGCGTAAGGTACTCTTCTAGATAAAAATAAATAAAGAACAGTTCCCCTTTAGATCACTTAGAGACACGTGCCTACTTAAACAGTCTCAGATCTTGTGCACTTTGTGCTGTGCTGTCGACTCCCTGAATCGTTAAGTCCCTTGAACAAGGACCTTAAGCTTTTATGCTTGTTGACTCGTTAAGTCGAGTTCTTTTGAAAAACTAAACTGCTCGTCGAGTAGATATCCTTCCTCTAGAAAGGCGCTATAGTAGCTCCACCACACTTGATAGCACTTGTAGTCAATCTATTCCTGAGTCTGTTAAGACTGATCCTCTGGGAGTATAGAACAGCCCACTCCCCTCTCTGAGACCCGAAGCTGACCGCAGCTGTGGTCCCCGAATGTGTGGATTTCTTGTTTCGAACGGCCCGGACGTGTTGACCGCATGTCTTGAGGGCTTCATGCGGTATGAAACGTCCCTATTAAGGCAGGTCCGAGACCAAATGGCATTGCTTATGCCAAAACGTTTTATGTCTGAACCAGACGAAGAGGCAAACCCTCTTCCAGTTAAGTA
Source organism: Albugo candida (assembly GCA_905220665.1). Classification (NCBI taxonomy): domain Eukaryota; phylum Oomycota; class Peronosporomycetes; order Albuginales; family Albuginaceae; genus Albugo; species Albugo candida. The sequence continues at coordinate 19,501 of CAJNAR010000179.1, forward strand.
GGATGTACGACACTGTTCCGGGAAAGGGGGGGAAGCCTAGTCTTCTCGATCCGTGAGGTATAAATGACCATGAAGTCTGGCATGATCTCAGTTAAGCATCAGCGTATCTCGCTGGCAGTCAACAAGCTCGATGGAAGAGCTAGAGAATGGGCACTGACGTGCGGTACGTCAGTGTACATGGCGTTTCCAACATGGAAGTCGCTTAAGCTGCAGCATACGCGCACCTTCGCGCCGCCTAACCAGGCATATCGCGTGCTATCACGCTTCTTGTCTAAACATCAGGGAAAGACCAAATTTTCGGACTATGTCCAAGTTGAGAACACTCATAGCTGCTATGCTGAGCGACCCTCTTCTTTAGGTGGTCCATGTGACCGTATTTATGGAAGGACTTCGCACTGGCGTTGCCAGAACCGAAGTCTTCCGAGTTCACCCTTCAAGCTTTAATAAATCGGTTGATATAGCTCAGAATGCTGAGCACAACTTTGAGTCGACTAGAATTGGTTGGAATGGGTATAACCCAAGCTCTATGAGTACACCGGCTTTTCGTAAGTCGGATCCTATGGTCATTAGCAACGCTAAAAGGTGAAGGAGAAGGTGAGCTTCAAGTTGCTGATCAATATCGCGACATCCGTCGATGCTTTCCGTGCGGGAGCACCAGCCACCTGCGTCCCAGGTGCCCGTTGCGCAAACAGCACCAGGCTCAAATGAGTCGAGTACCCGCTAATAACGAGAAACCTGGTATGGCGCGAGAAAACTTCATGTCCCAGTAGGCGCGGGGTGCCCTACTGGGGTAGATCTTGGTTCTGTGGGGCTTCCAGGAGATGGAGGTGAGCAGGGCTTAGCCTCAATGAGTTCTGGGCCTGCTAACACGGAGCGTGGATACAAACCAAGCTATTTAGTCGTAGAGACGATGTGAAAGGCTTTGATAAGTCATGGACGATTTTGATCGACTCCGGAGCGTCTTACAATTACGCTCGACGGCGTTCCCTGGAAGGTAGTCAGCAATACGTTGAGGCACATAAAGCGTATGAGGGGGATTCAATCTCTGTTCCCTTAGCTCCTGGGACTTGTATCAGCGTGCTTAAAGTTCCGGTGAACTTAAGCGTAACGTTTCTGGACTTCGCCAGCATTTGAGCTCTGTCTTGTCCTAGATCTTGATTCGAGATATGATCTCATTCTAGGTATCATCTGGCTTGAAAGCCAGTAGACATGGATTGATTGGAGGTCTAAGACCTTAGGCACAACGCGCACGATTCCTAGCGAAGCTTTGGCGAGTCATGAATCCACCTTTGCTATACAACAGAGGAGCTTGTGGCGCGAGCCACTGACAGAGGATATCTGTGTGCTCGACATTCGAATGTCTGAATTAATTACCTCCAATGTTGACGATATTATTCTCGAGGGCAGCTCGCTAACTGCTAGTAATACGGCACGTACTCCGTTGAGTGAGAATCATTGCGGTAATTGGTCACTGAATGCTGATAGCATTGGGAACCTAGTGCCGATACATCCTGAGCTGAGCTCTAAGGATGTGCGTGGAGTGGCACGTGAAAATCCACAGAGTGTGGTAGGCCGTAATGGCACCACACTTAATGTCGGTAATGACATTGTTGGCGAGATGCCAGGGTATTCTAGGCTTTGCCTCATTAATGCGCGTGGAGTGGCACGAAAAGTTTTACAGAGTGAGGTTGGCCGTGATGGCATCACACTGAATGTTGGTAATGACATTTTGGCGTGAAGCCAAGGCATCCAGGGTTATGTCCGTTTGATGCACGTGGAGTGACACTTAAACGTTCACTAGATGATGAGCTCGAGGTATCTGACTCTTCATCGGATGTCGGTAGGGACATCGGCTTTCGTATAGAGCAAAGAAAGGCTAAAAAACAAACTGACCTTGGGAACACGGATGTTTCAGCCTCTATGAAGTATATGGTCTTCAAAGAGAGACGGCAGCGGCGCCAGATGGCGGTTGCGAGGCGCAAAGCCTCTGTTTTGACACAGAGTGATGCCAGCGAACCGCTGTACATAATTGTGAATGTAGTGACTGGCTTAGTTGATGGTTAAGTCGGCCTTATGGCTCTCCCATCGTTGAACGCGCTGTTAGGACTAGATGAAATGTCGCATTTTAAGTTCGGAAATGGCTCATAGGCTCGTGAGTTATACGAAGTAGTGGTCATTCGACCAGATGTTCAGTTGAACTCATCCTCTTTAATGGACGAATCTGTACTTGAGGAAACGAAGTTAGCACTTAGTGTCCGTAGTGGATCAGCGCTCCTGAAAGATCCTATAGATCCGTACACTCCTTTGGTTAGAGAATTTCAACACGTGGTATGTCAGAATCCTCCGTCCGTCTTACCTCACGGTAGAGGTGTTCGTCATGAAATTGAATTGGTTCCGGGAACTAAATACTGCGTTACACCGCAGTGGCCTTTAACCAAGGAACAGTGTGACGTCATTGACGAGTTCTTTCGTGCAAAGCACGCGGCTAGAATGGTGCGTGAGAGTAAATCCCCTCATTCCACGCCAACATTTTGTGTCAGAAAGCCCAATGGAAAGTGGTGCACTGTAAACGCTTACAATGAGCTGAATGCAGCCACCATTCCGAATAAGACACCAATTCCTAAGAAAGACGTGGTTCATAATGCTATGGTATGGTGTGCCATGTTCAGTGCACTTGACTTAGTCGATGGTTATTACCAATTGCTTATGTGCTCTGGTAACATACCACCAACTGCAGTTAGTACTCCGAGCATTATGCTCTGGAAGTGGCTTGTCATGCCTCAAAGGCTATCCAATGCTCCGGATACGTTGACTCGTCTATTGACTCAACTGTTCAGACCTCATCGAGGCTACGCACAAACATACTTTGATGACATTTTGTACATAGTCGTGCCATGAATGGTCGGTCTGATGTGGAAAAATCACTTTGACCATTTACAAGCTGTGCACGAGTGCATGCGCACGAATAACTTGTATGCCAACGCCTTGAAATGCATCATTGGTGTGGAAGAGAATCCTTTCTAAGGAAGCTTCATCGGGCAAGAGTGGTCTCAAAGCGGATCCCTCTTAGGTGAAAGAAAAAGCTGATTGGCCTGTTGATCAGAACCAAAAAGAATTTGCGGAAGTGGCTTGGCCTCGCCAACTATTTGTATAAGTACAGCGAAAATTACGTTAATATGGCTCGGCCCTTGTCCGATTTCCTTAAAAAGGATATGGAATGGTGCTGGACTAGCACACAGAACGATGCTTCTAAAGCATTTAAGGAGAGTCTCCTCCAGGCCCCGGTGTTGACTTTGCCATACCCTGAGTGGCCATTCAGTGTCTTTTGTGACGCATCTGACTTTGCCATAGGTTGTGCTCTACTTCAAGTAGTTCCCGATGGTCATGAGCGCGTTGTCGCGTATGAATCTCGGCAGCTCAAGGCTGCAGAGAAGAGCTACCCGGTTTCTAGACAACGAGTTACTTGCAATGAAGCATGCTCTAGTCAAATTCAGAGTTCATGTGCTGGGCTCCAAGCCTTTTGTGATTTACACGGATCATTCGTCATTACGCACTGCGACTCAGTTGTCTCATCTCTAATTGAATGGCTCGTTGGCTCCATTCTTTGCCGAATACAACTTCGAGGTGAAGTATACCACGGGCAAGCAAAAATTTTTGGCTGATGAGCTGTCCTGCAGGCCTGATTATGAGCTTTCTCATGTCACGACATTGTCGCCTTCAATCAATGACTAAATCCGTGGTGCTTATGCCAAGTATGAACAGTGTGTAGCGTTGCTACGTGGGCTTGAAAGCGAACACTTCACAGACTCAGAAATAAAATTTCGGCACGCTTACGTGCAAGGCTACAACAATATTCCATCGATCAAGGTCTGTTATGCTACCGCACGGATGTGGAAGATATTCCTCGCATCGTTATCACTGATGATGAGGATTTAAAGTATCGAATTCTCTATAAGGCACATGACACTGCGTTGAGTTGTCATCTCGGTCGTGAGAAGGCCTATAGCTTAGTGAGTCAACACTATTGGTGGCCCAAACTCCAAATGGGTAAGCACATAGGTACGTACGTGTGAAATGTGTAAATGGGTTAAACCTTCAGCGCATGCGGCTGCACCGGTTGCTAGTTTACCAGTACTCAAAAGTTGTTGGGAGTCGATCAATACGGAGTTTGTGTTTGGCCTAACGAAAAATTCGGAAGGCAACACGGTATCGTGGTCTTTGTTGACCGTCTGAGCAAGATGGCTCATTTAGCGGCTGTGCCGGACTCCATCGATGGTGCAGGTACAGCTACTCTGTTTATCGTTCGATTGTCCCGTCAGGACGCTTTTTTGTGGCAATTATCTCTGACAGAGATTCTCGCTTCATGAAAAAGTTTTGGAAGTCCATCTTCAAGGTGCTTGGTACCCGATCGCACCTTTCCACCGTGGATCATCCGTAGACCGATGGTCAAACTGAGCGATTCAATTGCGGTATTGGTGATATCTTACGCAGCATCTGCGCTGATACACCTAAGCGTTGGAGCTCTATGCTCCCTGTCGTTGACTTTGCGTTAAACAGCTCTTTACATGCCCCTACAGGCTATACTCCGTTATACGTGAACGGACTCACATACCCTCGCGTTCCGTTAACGCTATCTCTGCGTGGTTTAGGGCTTGGTGGGGGAGAGATGGCCAATCGGCTTGCTGATGTCAGCCCTTCTACTTATAAGAAACAGGCTGGCGAATTTATCAAAACGCGATTGAATGTCTTACGATATGTGCGTGATGTAATGGATGCGAAACAAGACCGACAAAAGAAGCAAGCGGATGCTTAAAGCAGAGGTTTTATTGAAAGTTATGAGTTCGGATACCAGGCAGTACTAAAAACCTACCTACAAATGCAGTGTCCGCTGTCTTCAAGACAGAGTTTCGACCACGCTTCATTGGGTCGTTTACGGTCATGGCTAAGAAGAGCCTTGCTTACACCCTCAACCTTCTGCGCAAATCGCGCACACATCCCGTGTTTTACGTTGGATTTCTTAAGCCTTATCGGGTTCCTTCTCATGTGAACCTAGAAGCGCTGGCGCCAAAGGAGGTTGCCGTGCCACGAATTGCTGCATCCCCATCAAGATACCCGTTGCCCCTCCAAACGGGGTTGAACTTGCTCCAGGTCTCGCACACGGTTCTCAAACCGACTCTAGGCGTACCCAGCGCTCGCGACGACGTTGCACTTCGTGCATAACACCTCCATGGTTTGACAGAGATCATCATGGTGTGGTACCGATATGTCGACCTCCACCGGCGTTGCTTAACGAGAAAGGGAAGTTTCAATTCCATGTCGAGAAGATTCTCGTTCGACGTCGTCTTCATGGCTAAAGTAAATATCTGGTGTAATGGCGAGGGTACCTTGAGTCAGAGAACTCATAGGAGTATGAGATACCTCTTCACAAAATTGCCCATATAACTTGGATGTTTGTGAACATCGTGGCCAGGGTCGTCTGGAGATCAAAGGCGCTTCCCACTAAAAGTGGTGCGGGGAGGCGGGTTTCAGCACAACGAGTGGTCTGAATTCGCGGTTAACGGTATACCCGAAGCGTGGCGTGAGTGAGCACTCGTACGCAACAGGTCTTTGACCTCAAGCTTGGCATACTAATACCGAACCTTTATTAGAGACGAAAGTCGGCCACACTGGCACTTGCTCTTAGATCCATCATGCTTCTTTATCCGTGGACAAAGTAGCTTCTGGGCCGTTGGCCCACCCCGCAAACACATGGCCAACAGTTTGAAGGATACGTTCTTTCACGTCGGGTGGTCAAACACATAGTCATGATGCTTTTGTAGCACTACGGAGGTCTGTGACCATCTCAGAGCGCTCTCTTCTTGCTGAAGAAAGAGCTGTTTTTGCTCGTCGAGCGGTTTGTTGATGTGCGCCGATGGTGCGTTGACATCGCTATGTTCGAAGAACATATTTGGTGCAGAACAGACCACCTCCTCACCGGTCTCGCCGTAAGAGGAATGAGCCTAGGGCTCATAGCATGTCGATGCCATGGTATTTTTTGATGCTTTGTACAACCGTGAGATGATGTGTACGCACCACGTCCTGTTCGAGGAAAATGATTCGATTGACATTGAACGTCAGTCTGGTGGGGGATAGTGTAACAGAATTACACGTCGGTTAGTAACCGTTTTGACAGTGTGGTACACATTTGGAACGCTTTCGGAGCTGACGCGTGTCAGCCGCCGGACATTCGTGTCTGCGTTTAAAGTAAGTACTCTTCTATAAAAAAATCAAGTCAGCTCCCCTTTTGATCAACTAGAGACACGTGCCTGGTTAAGACGTCTCAGATCTTGTACATTTTGTGCTAGCGTCCTTTGAACAAGGACCTTAACGGAAAATAAGTGCGAAAAACTTGGAGCAGATGAGCATGTTCATGGACGAAATGGTGAAAAATTTGCCTGAACAGTAATGATTATTCTCATACAGCCAGTGAATTTGAAAGTGAAAAGGAAAGAGAAAACGGCGTCGAAGATGCTGACACAGTCATCAGCAACATAGAGAGATCTTTTATTCTAGTTCTGGCCAACAGCAATCGCCGCATTCGCTATTTTGGTAACTCGTTGCGTACACGCATACGCAAGAGCGCGATGCTGAAAAGGCTGCAGCAGGCTCAAAACCATTGACATCGTACTGGCAGCCGAAGGCAACGGTTGTGGAAGTTGTTGGACAGGATGAGATTGATGCGGAAAGCGAAGCGGATGATGAAGCTCATAGCGATGAGAATGGTGATGTACATAGCGGTTGTGGTCAGACGTGGCTCTCAACATGGTAATAGATAAGCTCACCAAGCTGGCATAGAAGGAAGAAAGGGAAAACCATGCGGCGCGTGCGCATGTCTCTGCAATACTTGCATACTTTCGCTTGATAGAACCCGGAAGGAAAAGGATGGCTTCCAGCTCCCTTATCGCATATGCAGCAAGAAAGGGAGTGTATTACACGCAAATAATTCGCACTCGGGCCTTCGCCTTCCTAGAGAATGGTTCTCTTCCTGAATTGAGGAAAGTAAAGCATGCCAAACGAAAAATCTCCTTCCTGATGAAGGTTGTATTCTGCCTTTGCAACAGTACCTTCGTGAAAACAAATTTAACTCGATGGTTTTAAGGAACACACGAATACTAAGATCCTTGTGGGATTAGGCTATGAACCTTTGCCAGCGATATGTGTGAGAACAATGATGCGCTGGCTGAATGCCTAGAATATTAAGTACCGTGAGTAACAAAAGGACATATATGAAGATGGGCATGAAACGGAAGACAACCTCAAACATCGCCATGAATTTCTCGAAAAAATGGAGGAGCTAGCACCTCGGATACCTATCATCCCAACGATAGGGGAAGATCGCGAATGCGAAATAATTTGGCCATCAGCCAACTTTCTACAACTTCTTTTGACGAAATCACGTTCTCCGCCAATAATGATTTGCAACGCCTTTGGCTGCCATATGGTGAACACCCATTGCAATAGAAAGGTCAAGGAAGAAGTATTCATGTGAGCAAATTCATGTGCTCAATTTCAGGACGTCTAGAATTGGATGAAGAAAAACGAGCGTGGTGTTCTGCTCAACCAGAAGAAGCATGTCTTATAATTCACCCTGGTGTCAACCACGATGGCTGGTGGGAATCAAAGGACCTTTCTAATCAACTTCGCGATCGAGCCATACCTATATTTGAGGCTCAATTTCCAGGCATGCGAGCACTTTTTCTCTTTGATAACGCCGCAAGCCATGCTTCCTTTTCCGACAACGCTCTCGGTGCAAATCGAATGAACCTTAGTCCAGGTGGAAAATATCCTCCTATGCGGGCGACAACCTGGGGTGATGAAGTTCGTCATGAGATGACTTTCCCCGAGGATGATGGAGACGAAAACCTTCGTGGAAAACCAAAGGGCATCAAAATTATTCTTGAGGAACGCGGTATTTGGCGTGCAGGACTAACGCTTGACTGTCGCGGAATGTGTCCTCCGATGTTACAAAACTGCTATGCAAGAAAAGTATCGCAAACCAGCCCGATTTTCTGCAACAGACGTGCATGTTGGAGGAACTGATTGTGAGTTCTGGCGACATGATTATTCTTTACCCAAAGCTTCATTGCGAGCTTAATTTTCTTGAGAACTTTTGGGGTGCTGCCAAACGACACGCTCGCAAAAATTGAAATTATTCCTGGGTTGGATTGATAGAGATGGTCCCAAAGGCACTGAAATCGTAACTCTGGATGAGATACGCCACCACTATCGAAATGCACAACAATACCTGGACGTTTATCGCAAAGGATGAAGCGGTAAAGCCGCGGAATATGCGGTCAAGAAATACCGCTCGCACCGACGTTTGCCGAAATCCATCCTGATGAACATAAGCTGCCTTACAGCATGATATTGGATATGTATTACAGACCCGAAACGTTACGCTCTCTCATTGGCTACAGTATATCTATCTATTTATAGGATATAAATAAAGGGATCCGCTAACGACCCATCACTTTTTCGCTAACGACCCATCACCAAAATTCCAGCCAATCACAGACCTCCAGGGCTTTCCAGGGGAATCGAGATACAGTATTTTTTAGAATACAAAGTAATTCACCTTTGCCAAGTTCATAGTTGCCATCTTCTTTCCAACTTCCGATCTCCACTCATATCAGTCTTCGTCAGCCTTATCATATCAACGATGAACCCCCTTGACCTTGAATCTCTTCCTGACCATGTATTTGGTACCTTGAAGGAAGCCCGTGATGCGGTTGACAAGTTGTTCCAAGATGAAGGGTACATAATGACCATCTTGCGCACCAGACACGTTGGAAACAAACCCTCTGGAGAGGTCGGTCAAAGGACTTGACCTAGCATGCTCTTGCAGTGGAAGACTATGGACCATTTCTTTACAACAACAACAGCGTCAACGCATACGAGGAAGTCGCGCTACCGCTTGCAACTTAACTTGTTGATTCTTCGGCGTGCAGAACTTGAATGGCTGGTGAAGCTTGGCATGCATGACCACAGCCATGAACTTTTTGTGGACCCTAAGGTCCATCCACAAGATCACGCACTCACAAATGAACAGCGCGCTGTGGCTCTTGGTATTATCCTTGATGGTCTCCCACCTGTCCGCATTGTGGCAAGCATGAGAAGGCAAAATGTCTCAAGGGAATGTCTCCGCTCTATACTTCACCCAGTTCGATGATGAGCGCAAGCTTACTCACCTGCTTATTGTTTTTGCATCTGCAAAAGAAATCTGCAGTAAATGCAGCGCCAACAAGATCTGGCTCATTGACTCAACCGTACAAGACCAATCGCTTTGGTCTACCGCTTGCACATGCTGTTGGAGTTACCGCTACTGGCCAAGCTTCACATTTGCATACTGCTTCATGTCAGCAGAAGGCGAGGACAACTACCTTTGGGCCGTGCACCTCATCCGTGAGGTTTTCAACTGGTTCTCTCTGCCAACATCTACTACGTTTGTCACTGATCGCGAGCTGGCGCTGATGAATGCACTGGATAGAGTCTTCCCAGATGCAAATTTTTTGCTGTGTCGCTGGCACATCAGCAAGAATATTCTGAGCAAGCAGCGGAAAACCTTTGCATAAATGGAAGCTTTCCAGAAGCTTAACCAAGCATAGAATCTACTTGTCTCGTCAAAAACTGCAGAGAACTACGAGACCCAGCTGGCATTAATGCGCACCGAATTCCCCCATCATGTCATGACATATCTTGAAGAGACATGGCTCATCTACAAGAACCGATTTGTGTATTACCTCTTGCGTGGCAAGCTGTATTTTGGGAATACCACAACTTCACGAGTAGAGGGTGCACATGCAACATTGAAAAATTGAATTCGGCCATCCTTTGGCGATCTCTGACAGTGGAGACAGCATGCAAGCTTGTCTGTGAGGGTCAGCTGGCATCAATTCGTCAGCAAACAGCATTGCATCGGGCTACTGCTGATTTACAATTTGGGGCAACTTTTACTGCTGTCATGGGCAAGATTTCTGTGACCGCATTGAAGCTGGCATTCAAACAATACCAAGAGAGTCAAGTAGGAGGCGAATGCTCAGGTAGGTGTCAATCAACCCATGGCATTCCCTGCAAGCATCTCCTCCGCAATTCATCTCCGCTGGCTTGCGAGGATTTCCTCCAGCATTGGTCGTTGGTACAGCCAGCTTGTGCGGTTACACTACTGGAAGCAAACAACAATGAATTCATTGACGCAGATCTGCAGAGAATTCGTAATGAATTCAATCAAGCATTACAATTCCACCGCCGGATGATTCGTGACCACAAATGCAACACTACCTGATGCCACAGTACTCAACCCTGTTGTAATACGAGCTCGTGGCCGACCTGCTGGTTCGCTAAACAGTAGGATCCCTACATCATCCACGCAGAGGGACCCCTAGCAGTTTGAGCATGTTGAAGCCTCTTTTCAGCGACAACGAATATACGGAAACTGTCGCCAGATTGGCCACAATCAAAGGAGTTGCCAGAATCCAACAATAGCACCTGCATCGGCAGCACTAACAGCAGCAGCACTACCAGCAGCTGGCAATCTTGCAGCGCTTGGCGCTGCTGACGAGTGGAAGTACCCAGGCTGGCCCACAGATGCCTGGGATCACATTTGAGTCCATAGAATTATATCTCTTTCGGAAAGCTACTATATATCTATCTAGAATAGGCTTAAATTTCATCAATCAACGTTGCTTTGCAACGTAAACAATAGCACCAATTTTAAAAGATGAATTATTCTGTAAAAAAAAATACTGTATCGCAACTCCCCTGGAAAGTCTGTGATTGGCTGGAAATATGGGGGTGATGGGTCGTTAGCGAAAAGTGCTGGATCGTTAGCGGATCCCTTTTTTATATTCCTTTGATAATTACAATACATCAACGGTAATTCGCTGCATTCTCAATTAGCGCTGAACATTCGGCCAACATTCGTGCAGGGCAGTAAGATCGCGCGTGCAACGAATCGGTAACGATGGAATTAGCGGAGGTGGAGTCGCTTTTTCAGCGCGCTGAGCAATGTGTAAAGGTGGATCCAGTTTGGCATGAATCGCTCGCTTGATTGATGTCCTGTCTTAGCACCCTTATCCGAAGGCTGAATCGTACGCTTCGAACCACTGCGCTATAGAAATGCTCCAGGCTTATCTAAAGCAACCGAAGACGTCGATGGTATACGCACAACTTCTTTTGATCCACTTATTTTTCAATCTCATTTCACAGGCGAGAGCACTCACGCAAAGTAAACTTGGAATCTACCTTATGCAATCGAATGACTCTCACCGTATGCAGCGATGTTTATTGTTTTCGTAATTGATGTTTTGAAAGATGCACAGGAAGCATTTGAGGGAGCAGTAAAATTTCTATTCCCCCAATTGGAGCAATTTGCAACTACTACTTGTAGTTTATCGGGTGCTTGCGAAGATTCACAGAAAGTGAATTTTGATGTCGGAAGCTTTCGATCCAGCGTCCAAGGTATGAACCAACTGAATCCGAATTGTTGTACTTGGCTGATAGTTCAATCCGCTGTCAGCACTAGTGTACACTGATACACATAATGAAAATGTGCTTTGCGGACCATTTCGCGACCTTATTATCGGTGAAGCTAATTTAATCAAGAGCTCCTATAATTCTCATGACATCTCGTAGATATGCTTACTCAGCTTGGAATGATTTTTTACAACCGCTCTGATTCACTTCGCGCACTCTGCTATTTCTGTGCATGCGAGAAATTATGCAGTGATTCATTGACACCTGTATACACGATGCAGACACATATACAATTTTACTTGGCTCAAGTATACGCTTGCCTCCAATGTCATGCTGAGTCAGCCAAGTACTGCGTTCTCACTCTTGCATATCAATTGAGATCACATCTATCGAGATCAAATACAGTAGTATTTGATCACGAGGATTGGATCTCGAACGCCTTGCAGCTGGTTCAATTCTTTCTAAAAAGAGGCAAGCAAACATATCAAGCTTCGGTTATGCTCCTCGCGTCTGAGCAAATTTTATATCAGGATAAAATTACTATGTGTGATATACAAAGCAAAAGTCCACTATCTGCGGAAGTTCAATTGTCATGGGCATCGCTGCAACTACGCGTACTCGAACAAGCTCATGACGAAAATGTTACAGAGCATAATGATTACGTTCCAGTTGACGAGATCACCGAAGTGTTAGAACTAATATCGGAACAAAAATCCCATCAACCATCCGTCGGATTACAGTGCGAGGATTCGGAGAAAGTGATAATGCAGTCCAAGTGGCTGAAAATGCGATATGTAAATCCGGAAACCATTCATTTATATGATGATGCTGTCCAAGTGTTCTGTCTTGGAATGAAAGCATGCGAGGATGCGAAGAACCACTTTCAAATGGACGGCTATGTAAGTACACACATACGAATCTGCCAAATACAGAGCAAGCTATTTGATCGTTTGTCGAAGTTTGAATGCGATCCAAAGCGTCAATACTCGTTGCAACTGCGTCGGTATCACACGCTTCGACCAATACTTGAAGCTGACATAAATATCAATGCTTTTGGAGATCTCGTGCAACAAGTTGCGTATGAGGGTGGCGAAATTTTGGCTGATCTGTACGACCGCAAGCTATTGCTGGAGGCATCGCGCACCATTTCTGGCTCGAGCTCGGGTAGAGGTATCATGTACGCATCACGAGCCATCCTCTGTTATGAACAGTATGTGCGTTGCTTTTATGCGTCTGATCCTAAAGTTGTCCCCCGTGGAAATCACGCTACGCTTCCGAAAGATCCCAAATTATTGAGTGCGAACGATATGCACGCGTTACTCCTTGGTTACTTTGCACTTGCGCAATTGTGCAGCAGGATTACGTTCAAAGATGATGCTATAAAGACAAGAGAATTCTGGAAACTTGGGTTGGCGTACTTCGAAACAATAGTACTTTTCAGAAAAAAGTTCGATGAAACCAACGAATTGGAAGGACGCAAATTGCAAGAGCGGTTTAAGACTGAATTTAGTTTGACTGAGGAGATGCTTCAACTATTGCCAGAAAAAATTAACGTGTTGGTGTACCGCGGAAATCAATTATAATTTGCGATTTCCCAGAGCGAACTGACAAGAAAAATATCGTAGTGTGTTTTCTAGACTAATTGCTATTGCTAGTTATCATTGCTAGCTATCTTCCATAGCATGTAGTAGGCCCAATTCTTGACTTATCTGACGCAAAAGGTGTCCGCAAGTGTCCAATGTCTTGTATCCTACCAAGTTCCTTCCATTCACCTTTCTGTCAATGAATCGCGTCATCACATTACATGCGGGTGAAATGCAGGAGACACGACGCGTCTATTTATGAACGACACCAGACCTTTGAGTAGAGTCGGTCTGTAGGGTGCATCTCTCATCATCATTTGAATTTTTGCCTTCGCGAAAACAATGAGTCCGGCATATGTACATGATACCTTACTTTCTTCGAAGATGTAATGCTTTCAGAAGAAAAGTTTCTAACAATATCTTCTTCGACAGTCTTTTTAATGTGTGCAACATGTAAGAAACATTAGTAACTCATTCGGCCACACATTAGTCGTAATATGAATTCTTTGATGCGCAGATATAAAGAGGACACAGCGACTTACTCCAACAGTCTGCTATCTTGTAATCGTCAGTCTTGAATCAGCAACTAGCCATTCTCAACGGTACTTGCGTTCTCTCACACAAAATCCGCATCGTCCTCGAACACGTGAAACTTGTGCGTAAAATGTCTTCTACTCGAATGAAATCAGGAATGAAGTCAGGCCATACTAGACGATATACAGAATCGTCTATGCGGACAAACTCCAATACTAGTCAAAATGGACCACTCACTAGCGAAAGAGAGAACATTGACAATTTGCGTCGCAAACTGCAAGGTATACATCGTCAGCAAGAACGACTTTCAGCATCGAGTATGCACTCGGACCAAAGTGTTGGTAGCGGCTCATCTCTGTTTCGATGTTATAGTGGTCCCCCACCACCGCAGTCGATCGGAGTACCAATTGAGTGCACCCCGTCACCCGCTATTCCCTCAGTTTACTTTGAAAATCTTTTGGAACATGTTGCTATTTCGACGCAAAGTGCACCAGTTTCCCGAATTTCTCCTTCTAGTATACAGAGTCGGAAACATTGCGGGCCACCGTCACACAGATACCGTTCTACAAGACCGCATGGAAGACTGGATGTACCATCGCACAAGTACAAAGTCGAAAATTCAGGATCGCACCAAATATGTTTCGAATCGGCACGGGCCAAAGATGCAGCACATATCACACAGTTAAAGAGCGATTCGGATCAAAACAAGTGCTATAAAACTTCTTCAGATGTCCACCGTGGCGTCCCACCTAATATGGTACGACAAGAACCAAAAAATGACGTCAAGAAATCGGTACGTGAACCTTTCTCAGTTAAGATGCGATCGACTATGCATAAGTGTATTCCACATTCTACTGGCATACATCAGTCGAGCACATCAGTATTGCGAAAATGAGAAAGCAATTCACACAATGACGCATACCTATCTTTATATTTTAGAACAGATATGACATATACATATATTCATCTTATCATGCGCATTAGTTGATCAATTCTTGCACCAATTCGTCGAATATGCGCTCCTATTCAGCGCATAGCGATTGACTAGGTCATCAAGCTATGAACCAATGGATAACAACACAAAAGATCACACTTTGGACGCTATTTGCACGAGCACGCCCATGTATCTTAGCATCATCAGACTTTTTTAAAAAACCCGTAGTCATGTCATCATGTCTCTGCGAATAATGCGTAAGTTACAATACTCCTCGAAATGCTTTCACACATTACCAAAAGCTATACATTCAATTGCAGCGTGAAGCATTTGTACATATAGTTGGTAATCCAAGCACAGTAAGGAAGCAATAGGATGGGAGGCATAGTCTCATATAAGGCTACAGGTAGCGCTCGAGGATCTGCATTCGTAATGCGAAACCTTCATTTGTATTCTGCAGCAAAAAATCTACATCAACAGAATGCATCTAGCAGGAGATCCATTTAATCAGGTAATTTCAACCTCGAATCTACTGCACGCTCGCTATCGATCTATATAGTTGGATTTGTTGACCGCCCATAAACAGAATATCTAGTTCCGTCACTAGATAGCATGGTGCAGATTGGCTGATGCCAAGCATTCTATCTTTGCAATCAATAGTTTCTTCATATGCCTGGGATAGTCATATTCTTCATTATTGCGGCACATGTTGTAAACTGATGCAATATAAAAAATAGTGAGATGATTCTCACTCAAATAGCCTAGATCTAACGTTGACATTTGTCTCAGTATTCAAACAAAAATAAGGTCTTTAGATCGATATTATTCCTTCTTGTAAGTTGCGATATACTTTCTTCTGAGAAGTCTCCAAGGTTCCTGTTAGTGTCGGTCTAAATTCATACGAGTGAAGACTGTTCTGTCGACTCGGAGGAAGGCTATGATCTCATAGTGGACTCAATGAGGCTTACTTGCACTTGAATAAAATGTCTCTTTTTCGGTGTAAAGCTAGCGTAGACTTTACGGTTTTCAATTATGTGGAATATCAGAGAACTTGGATAGAGAAATAGGTGAGTAAACGTCGGTGGGTGTTGAGATTCCTAGGCGTAAGCGTCTCGACTTTTATCAGTAAATAGTGCATCTTGGTAATGGTATCATGCGTCGTACGCAAGTTCAATATCGTATACGCCTTGGAGCGATTGTAATTCTGAATAGCGAACGCTACGCTAGAAGTCACGAGTCATAGCTTCTATGCCACGTGCCCTTTGCGATGATGCAATTCTCCAACGAATGTGACTGCCAGAGAATGGATGCATCCTCTTTTCGTGTTGCTTTCCTGCGAAGCTCACAATCTGTAACTTAGTGATTGAAAGATTGCAACGGTTGTGATAAATCTTCAACTGCCACAATTATATGAGAAACTCTTTTGAAGCCTGCACAGAAAAGTTTTGTTTCACTGTCGTCATGCCAAACGCTCGACAAAAAAAAGAACAGAGACGTCGACAGGCTCGACATAAAAGAAAATTGAAAAAGTTGAAAGGATATAAATTCCGTGATGATCAATACTTTATAATTTTCGGATATGAAGAGCGAGAGAGAAAAATTCTGGAGCACAAAGTTACATCTCATAATGGAAGAATGTGGAGATTTTCAAGTCAGCGAGTAGGCCTTACAAGTGCACCACAAAGCATTTTTATAGTGTGGTCTTGCTGGTGCGATGCACTTTTTCCGTGGGAAAGTGAAGAATATCGCACATTAACAGCTTCATCAAAATCCATTAGATACGTGACGGATCATTGGCTCGATCAGGTTATAAATGATGAAAAATGGATTGAACCTATGAGTCATTCCTTCTACCAGCCTCCGATCAACATATATGCCCCATCAATGAATCACATTGTCGTAAATCCTTTTCTATCGTATCCGATAAGAGACACATGTGAAATGATAGAAGACAAATTTTGCAATTGCTGCTCGTGTGCATGCCACTATCGAGACGAAGCGGATGAAAAAAAGGTTAGATTGCAAGAATTGGATCTACCATGTTCTATTTACAATTATTGGCATGATCGAATACCCAAATGGCCATACATTGTTGCAAGTCTGCAACTTCCGATCCGAGATACGAAGGATCTGATCTCACTTCTTCAATCGTAAGTAGTCATGCTATGATGTCATGTAAACTGAATATCCTATCTTCATCGCCAGATTGTCTGAAGAGCGTTTATCAATGCATTGTTTGCAAAATGCATTAGACCAGGTACTACATATCTTTTCGTCTCGGTTTATTCGCTGCATTGATTCCCTTTTGATAGCTGCTAAGTCTAACCGACCGCCAAGCCTTTTACCGCACGATTTTGCCGAAAATGAAAAAGCTAGTCATCGACCTTCCGTTTGTATTAACCCACGACGATCTTCCACCACCCAAACGTCTTCTATCTGTGTGCACCGATAACGTCAGGTCACCTCTTGTCATCAATCATACACATCTCACCAAGCGACAAGTATCCGCATTACTATGTGCTTCATTTTTTTGTCTATTCCAGCGTAAAACTCACACAGATCGGAGTATTCAAAATAGGTTTCCAGCATTCGATATATCGAAATTATACGATGGCGGTTTTGAGGGTACATGCACATTGAAAACTCAGAAATTACGAGCCATTCTGGAATATTTTCTTCGAGTTTTTTCAGCGGAATGCGACCAAGGCCTGGAAATTGTTACATTTTCCAGAGTCTCGTTAAGGCTCAACTATTTTGATCAAAAGAGCCAGAGGGGTGGGTTGAATCTACCAAATTGCCCACATGTAGCAAGATTGGAGTCTTTGTATCGGATATCGAGCAATAAAAACTCGGTTCTATCTGACTTTCCATTGGTACCTGTGACAATCGAAAAAGAGAAATTGATTGAAGACTTGTACAAAAACCATATCCAAATTGATTTCGCAAACATGTACGCAGGTGGTGCTGTGTTTGGTTCAAGTTGTGTTCAGGAAGAAATCCGCTTCATTATCTCGCCAGAACTGCTTGTTGCCACATTGCTTTTTGAGAGACTCGAAGATCACGAAGCTTTTGTCGTACATGGAACGGAACGGTATAGCAGCTATTGTGGTTATGGTGAAACCTTTCGCTTTCGCGGTAGTTTTACGGATACCACAGAATTTGAAGTATTTTCAAGTGCCAAATCTGATGATATGACATGTTACAAGCGTCGAAAGAGTGTGGTTGTCGGAATCGATGCCATATGTTATTTTGGAGTCGCAAGTCAATTCGAGTGGTCGCATATACGTCGGGATATCATAAAAGCGTGTGCTGGCTTTTTCTATCCTGACAAAACATGCACGAGTTGGAGCATTGCAACAGGTAATTGGGGATGTGGGGTGTTTGGTGGTAAGCCGGAGCTCAAATTCCTAATTCAGTGGGTTGCTGCTTCATTGGCTGGCAAAAAACTCACTTACGTCCTATTTTCTCGCCATGGAATAAACTTGCATGAATTAGAAAAGCTTCTCGTTCAACATAAGTCTCTGACTTGTGGAGCGATATTTTCATTTCTTGGCCGCATTGAGGCTGCGAATGCACAATGTCAATACGTTTTATTGAAATACGCTAATACGCTGGTCAGAATATACCCGGATTGAGTTCATATAGCTGTATTACTGATGATCATACACGAGCGTCGTCGCCGAGCGCACAGATTGTTCGGAGTATAGTGTCGCATATCGATCGTACGCTGAAACCAGTTGCACCGAATGACTTTAAGTTGTTGTATGTCTTATTGATCACTTGCTTGCCTTCGTCAAAGGTTTTTTCATAGTGCTTTTATCATGATGACCACACCGTTGTAGGATGCAAAAACAAGTGCTTTAAAATAATGACATGGTCGAGGTTCCGATAGCTCATTTGTGACGATGGTTTTGCGTCAAGCTGGTGATATGCTCGCTACCTTGTGTGTACCGTGATGACTATGGATGATTCATGGACGCTCTAGACACAGTATAACGCATAAACGCTCATGTCTATACTATTGACAAGGGTACTGGTGACAAACATATTCAGTAGTTGCCGTAGTCGCATCGCTTGCTACTGTGTTCCTTTCTGCGACATTATAAGTTCAGAAAGTCGATGTTCTATAGCCTATCCGTTCAAAAGCGTGTGTACCAGTAGGAAGATGAAGAGAATGATCCATCACAATCACTCGTACAGTATGACACTCACTTGATCACGCTATAGGAATGGTAGAGCGAAAAAAAGGAAGCGATCGACAGAACACGTGGCAAGTAGTATATTGAGAAGCAGTGATTTAGTCCGCGTGTCGCAAAAATTGCTTAACAGGGCAAAGTATGTAACGTGCAAAGGGTTGACAATTCACCTAGCACCTGTCGTGGAATCAATCGAAAAAACTCATACTGAAAAGGCGATGATGTGTCTATAATTCGATAGACAGAGATAAAACAAGATGCATGATACAGTGTAAAGTGCGCGAGCCGAGACTCTCGACCAAACAACACTCTGGCAAATCTACAGTTGGTGCAGTCGATGTGAGATATGATCATGCAATTCTCATTACGAATACTGAAAATCACGAGTAGTGCTGCACCCGAAATGGAGCAGAAATGTACAGTTGGTGCGATTTGTGAGTACAGCTAGGATTGGTATGCTCAGCATGAACTCATGTATACGATCAGAACTGCAGCTTTTCTACTCCGTTTGCGTCGACTAACAATGTTACGCTGAATGAATTGTTTCTATACTCTTATCGTCCAATCAGGTCATACTTTACGAGTCTGCAGCGAGCTTTTTGACTGATTCTTGGAGAGTCAGTCGTTATCTATTCTGACTCTATTTGTATGATGGGTGCGGTGCAATTCCAGTGGGAAGGCTATCTACAAAAACGCTCCGATTGGCTCAAGCACTGGGAAACATTCTATTTTGTATTGAAGGGCCGGTATTTGTACTGCTATCTATCAGAAGAAGACGCACGTCATCAACCCGATAAATCAAGGATAAAAAATGGGAAGCTATTTGTGTTCTCGCATCGTATAAAGGTGATGAAGGCATGGGATGTGGAGGATCCGCTACCTGTCAATACAGCGATGTCTAGTCATGCGCGATCCACCGCACCAAATTCTTTTTGTTTTCGCTTTACATTGCAAACGGAGAAGGGTCATTATCTTGAATTCCGCACAAACTCTCAAGCAAGCAAGCAAATGTGGCTTCAATTTGCATCTACCGCTATTGTGGAGTTCGATCGCTTAGGTATGTGTTTTAGATTTGACGTTTCCCGATCATTCATCGGAATGTCACATTACTCTGTAGACCAGTCGATTCTTCCACCCACACAACATGAGCAGAAAAAGGAACACGACTGCGACTGTCATCATGACGCCAAAGAGAATGAGAAGGAGATGCTTGTTCTTGTGGACCAGTTTTACAAATCGTATGAGTATATCTATATGGCACTTTGTGAGAGAGAAAGTTATCAATTAAAGGTAATGGAGCAACAGCGTCAAGACAATCAGAACAAAATCATCGCGTGCATGCAATTGGAACACGATCAATATACTGACAAGCAGAGTACTTCATTATCAGGAGGTCAGACGAAAGTGGGTGTGACACAGTCGAACTCCTCGAGAAGCAACGCATTGCAAAGAAACTATCACTTGGTCTCTTCCAACCAGCCCATGCTTCACACCAATATACAACCACCCTCCCATATAGGAGTCATTCAATTTTGGTCACTTTTTAGCCCCGATGTGATGCTTCGCTCCAACTATCTACCCATGGTACCCTTTGAAGGCAAATTTCGGGGGTTTCCTGGTATCCTCAAGTGTTTAACTCAGTTGACAACCTCAGTGGTGTTGGAGCAGTTTTCGGTCAAGTCGATACAGTTCGAGATGGAAACAGGAGATTCAAATGTCGTGGAGGACATAAACTTGTCTGAGAAGAAATGTCGAATTATCGTTGTGACTGGGAACGAAACGATACGAGTTCGGGCAACACAGACAACGTTCATGCAGCAATGGACTCATAAGTTGCATTTCCGACCGATTTGCAACACGACGAAACAATTCGATAAACAATATGATGAAGGCTCGGTGAAGAAATATCATGTGTATCGATGGGAAATATTTGGGGATGTGGTCGCATCGAGTGTTGCTTTCCAGCACCCTGGAGAGCTCCCGAGCACCACTCTCACTCTACCATCATTGACAGAGCAAATACGCGAATCTTTTTTAGGTGCATACATTGTTTGCATTCGACTAAATCGAGTGACGGATGTTCCAAGAGATCTTACATCAAATGAGGTTGGTTTTTGTGTTTTCATTTACAATCACGCCAACGAATATTCTTTACATGCAGAAATACTATATACGCTGCTCTTTGGACACTAATGAATTGGATGGTGTGTGGCATACCGAAGCTCAGTCACACCCAGTATCTCCGGAGATTGAAACTACGCGAGAAGGCCCTATTCATTTATCGTATTGCTACGACCAAGATCTGTATCTACATTTTGATCGGCTGTCGCGAGACGACAATACGACATTACTTATAGAATTTTGCCGCATTGAGTATGAGAGTGCACAAGACAACGCTTCTCGATTGCATACAGTCAAACAAGAGCGGATCGATATCGATCGACAGGTGAACGTAATGGCTCATACGTTTGTCAATCTTGCTAGGATGCTGAATCACCCGTGTGATGGACGGAATCAAGAGCATCGTGGATCAAATCGCTTTGGATTACATGGAACGGAATGCATTCGCAAGAATTACATTCTATCCAACCCAAAGGAGAGCTTTTATGGAAAAGTAGAACTCGATATTATAGTTTCAAAGGGCGATCAGAGTGAAACATGTCAATCTCACGATACGTTTTTCAATGCGCTACATGCGGGTAGCAGACATTCATTTGTTGGTTCTGGCTATCCTCATCAGGCTTCAGCCACGGTTCAGAGCGATGATTCAATGCTCATCAAAGACACGACATCCTCAATCTGTTTGTCTTCGCCTGCTTTGTCGTCTTCAATCAAGAAAACTGACTCACCACGAAAGAGCCAAAAGAGACTGACAATCGAGCGGGGCGGGATGATGCATCAGTTTGTAATCAATGGTGTTCGGTATCAGCTTGACAAAAAGTATCGAATGGTCAGGATAGTCGGGCGAGGTACATATGGTGAAGTGATTGCAGCGTGTGATTTTGTGAACGGAGGGACTTATGCCATTAAGAAAGTGGCGCATTTCTTACGACATCCTCAGGTCGCTTGGCTCGCGTTGCGAGAGATAAAATTGATGCGGGAATTGGGTGGAGAAATCGGTGTGTACAATCAACGCCAGAAATTAAAGCAGAATGATCAAGTGGAGCCTGGTCATCCATGTCTCTTACCAATTTACGAGCTTCAAAAACCTATCGATTACGAGAACTTTCAAGATCTTTATATCATTCAGCCATTGATGGAGACAGATCTCGGTCGAATTATCCATTCTCCGACGACACTTAACGATGATCAAATTCAGTTTTTCATGTATCAAATTCTTTGTGGACTCAAGTATCTTCATTCAGCTAACGTTCTGCACCGTGATTTGAAACCAAGTAACATTTTGGTGAATTCTGATTGTCGGGTCCGAATATGCGATTTTGGACTAGCTCGATTTGTTTCGGAGGATACCGCAGAAGATGGACAAGAATTATCAGAATACGTCGTCACACGGTGGTATCGAGCTCCAGAGTTACTGCTTGCCAATGCATACACCAAAGCAATCGACATGTGGTCGGTGGGCTGCATATTGGCTGAATTGCTTGGTCGACGAATTCTCTTCCCTGGAACTTCGTATGTGGACCAATTGAAATGGATTATTGGTGTTCTCGGCACGCCTACAACCTTTTCATTTGTAGACAACCCTGCCGCTCGTCGATTTGCTGGTCGACAATTTCTCGCGAATCTCAAAAATAGAGCCACGCGTGTTCATTGGCGAGACTTGTTTCCAAATGCGAATCCAGACGCACTCACTCTTCTCGATCGACTACTGCAATTTGATCCGAGAGATCGGTGCACAGTAGAAGAAGCATTGGATTCTTGTTATGTTCGATCTTGGCGTGCGTCAATGAGTTGTAATGCAACGAAACATCGATATGGGCAGTTTGATCGCGAAATGGAACGAAGCTGCAGTACTCATATCGTTGAACGACTGAGAGATTGGGAATGTCATTTGGGTCGCGGTGCTCGCAAAACGCAGCTCTTGGAGAATCCCGACATGCTGAAACGTTTATTGTATGATGAAGTGATCAAGTCCTAAATCAGAACAGTGTATACTTGCTTCTAGGTCGGCAGTATGTGAGGACGAGGCGCCAAAGGTGGCAGCGTACAAATGCAGCAGAAAGGTTCACGGATAGGCAGACATAGCTATCGCTCATATAGTACAGTTGTGATCGTCAAGTGACCGGATCGACAGTGTTATTAGTAGAGCCTTTATATTAGTCATATAAAGGCGAAATATGATGGCGAATCGATTCGGATACACCGATTTTTTTCTCACAATTCAAGTCTACATGTTAATTCGCAGGGTCGAATGACCAGTCATTCAAGTCACGGCATATTGTTGGATGTTAGCAATATCACGGATGTGCAGATCAGATGAGGATAGTTTCTACAGGCTTAGATGAACTGTTAAGTGAACTAGGGACCTAATATGAAGTACTTCCGAAATTGAGCTCCCTGGGAGTCATTGGTTACAGATCATCTACACACATCAGGTATCTTTTTTCCCGTTCGAGCTGGTGGGAAGAAATTCAGATCGAGTGCCAGAATACCGTTGTGACTTACATTCTATTTTCACAAAAAAGTTGCCACGCGAGACAATTCTGTCGACTTGGGGCCCAAGTCACCGTGGTCAAGTCGCCGAGGATCAGATATGTTAATTGATGATTTGACGATTTGGTAACGGGACATGTAGACTCTGTAGACTTTCTATACATGTGACTTGAATGAAAACCTTTTATGATGACATCGTCCGTACGCTGTACCCAAAATCTCGCTCAAATCCTAATGAGTTTTGTGCGAAGTTGACCGCAGGGCCGACACTCTTATAGGTACATCGAGTTTCTCGTGGGAAGAAATTCAGATCCAGTGCCAGAATACCGTTGTGACTTACATTCTTTTTTATAAGGCAGTCGCTGTGTCCTACTTCGCCAGTCTGCCGTCCAATTGCTGCGATCAGTAGTGAGGCAGTATGTATCCGATTGCAAGGAGATCAAGACCTACCGCGTGCACAACCTGATGAGCAACCTAATCCATGACGACAATTTGTCGATTCTAAGGGTTCACAAAATTTGCGGACCAGATCTCCAATCAACTTGACTTTTCTTCATTTCTCTCATTTTTGAATTTGCTTTTATTCACTCATTCAACCAAGCATGAAGAACCCATGGACATCAGTATCATTCGTAACTCTCATCTGCACTCAGTCAGGAAATGGTATGCCACTTAGATTTCGCCCAAATATGCAACTACAAATACCAGATTCAGCTCCAGCAGAACAATTTCAAGTATACTCCGAGGACAGTAGAGTCCGACACTTACAGTACGAATTAAGAGATAACAAGGCTGTACATGTCCATGTTGATGAAGCGGATGCCGAAAGCTTACGTAAAGTTCATCTAACCACCAACAGAGATGGAAGGAAGATAAGCTTTATTGTACTCGCTGACTCGGGTGTTCCCAATTTTCAACACGGTCACAAAATGGAAGGGTTCCATAAAGACATCGGAGAGAAACTTGGATCATTCGCTGGCAATGTCGACTTTGTTGTCTTGGCAGGTGACAATTTTTACGATCATGGAGTGAAAGACTGTGCCGATCCTCAATGGAAAGAGGTGTGGTTTGACCGTCTACGCGTTGCGAAGCTGAAGGTGCCATTTTTCTCGGTTTTGGGGAATCATGACGTAGAAGGTGCTCCTGGATTGCAGAATGTCTTTCAGAACTGTGAAGGGGTTGATGAGGAGATGGCACACTATTGGGTGAGTCCCAGCACAAATTATCATGTTGCCGTGAACGGAGAAATCAACTTGGTCTTCATCAATACGAATGAAGTGGGAACTGATCCTGTTACGCGAAAAAAGGGAATGAATGTTATTGCATCGCAAGCTATTCAGGATATCAAGCCTGATTTTGTGGTTGGTCATCACCCCATGTATGCTGCCGGCCCTACCAACGAAAAGCGCGTAAATTATATCAAGAGTGATGGAACGCTTCACGGCGAATCTATCGCGGCTGCTCATTTGCGCGAACATCCTTTTTTATTCTATTTATGTGGTCACGTACACGGTATGCAATTCCACAGAGGTGTGAATCACAAACAAATTCTTGTCGGAGGTGGTGGAGGGACTCTCGCAACCGGTCTTGGGTCAAACCCACAACATGGCTCGAGCAGCAATTTCGAGGATATTGAAGCAGTCGTAAATGACATTGCCCATGGGTTCGCAGTCATCACTATCGATCTAACCACCCACAAAAGCGAGGTGGAATACCACCGGTACATTGGTCATCGGAAATGGGTGATATCTCTCAGCGTGGATGAATAGGTTCCAAAGTAACTTGAGAGCAGCTAAACAACTTCATTTGCTTTATCTCGGTTATTCAATTCTGATGCGAAACGCACAAACACTTTCTCTGCCTCACTCCATCGCTTCTTCATTGATTCTGACATAGATTTTCTCATTGCTTCACTGTTTCCACGTTGCAATATCTTATGCAAGAGAAGCGCACGTGGTCGATTGAGTAAAATCGACTTGAACGACTGCAATGTATGGTCGGTAAGCATTCGTTCAAGCGCGCGAGTGATCATCGGACCGGTCGACGTCGACGGATGATACAAAAATAAGATGACCAGTGTTTCACATACTCGTTCGTCGCCGCTGAGCGCATTGTTTGCAGTGATACGATCCACCAACTCGGGAGAGAACAAATACTCCATAACGTGTGGAAGGAGTAAAGATCGCGCCGATGGATGCAGCAGAGGCAATGCGCGACTCAGTAATTGCTTTCCATTGCGAACTGACATGATACGAAACAATTGAGATGCGACACATTGTACGACGCATTCTGTGCTGCCATCCACACGCACAATGTCATTAGCGGTAACTCCCAATATGTTTGCCAATTCCAAAAGCAAAGCGGTTGTCTTGGACCGTAAATGCACCAAAGCCGGATCCAGCTGACTATCATCGAGCACGTGGAATTGTTGTACATCAATATGACGAGCGTCCAAGATGTGACGCGCGTCTTCCAGCGATAATAAGCATTCGAATCCTCGCGATATCTGACGTCGTTTAACCCAATCTTCACTGGACAGAGCCAGCATCGTGCGAGTATCGGCGCTAGGGTCCGCATCATCCTTATGAGTACGAGTTGACTGACAAGTGAGCATCTCTTTTGGACGATACAAGCTGCTTTTGGTGTTGCGACCGAGTACTTGATTTTCATTCTCCCAAGTGCGGGTTTTCTTGGCACGCTGTCGTTCTTGTGTATTGACTGTGAGCACATGCTTCAGTTGCCACGAAGGTAAGGGAATCAAAGGTGAAGCTCCGTTTCTCTGCAGTACGGCGGGTGGAGGATCAGATGAAGTATCTTGTGAAGGTTTCTGCAGTTGAGATGGATCCATCGGTGGAGGCAGCCCTGAAGATGCATTCATGCGAGCGTTCTGTAATCTCTTTTGTGTGTAATTGTGGAAGTAATAATCATCGCTGTATGGGTCACTCATTCGTATTTGTTTCAACTGTTGCTGCACAACAAAATTCACATCACGTGACGTCATGAATTTGTATTTCTTTTGCATATACGTCGCGTTGGCGGCAGTATACGAAGCGGAATGAGCGACATGGAAAGTGTGGTGTGAAGCTGTTTTTGGTGTATTCGGCAACGAAGCAGCTCCGATGAAGTCGGGTGATGCTCCACATGGACTTTGTATTAGTGAGCGCGGAATCGGTCGTTTCTTTTCGGCATCATCCAGTCCATTTTCACCGTCCAGACCAAGTCCCAACCCACGCAAAGCGAGAATCTGACTTTCATCGAACGCATCAAACTGTTCTTCCTCCACGAGATCCTTCGTCATGGTACTTTGTAATGTCTCTGTGTATTGATGCTTACCGCGAGCCCAATTCAGATCTATAACCGATGGATTAGCAGAGTTTGTGCATACGGCTGTTGACGTACCATTTTGTGACAAAACACTATCAGCATTTAGACTCGCGAATCCTGGCGGAGGGATTTTGTGGACATTTATTATTGACGTATCGGATGGATGCAGTGGCGCTTCCGTGTCGTTTGATGTGGTGACATCACACGGCTCGAAATTGCTCATAAAAGTCGCAGAAAAGGTATCATTGAAAAAGAGAGACGTTGAAGCAGCGATCGAATTTGCATTGTCTATCTGTTTGGCTGTTTTTTCATGCAAACTCGTGTCGGTTGAAAGAGATCCCAAGAGATCATGTGCTCGTAAATCGTCTAGTAAACGCTCATACTTATGATCATCAACTGAGCTACTTGAAAACAGATCAGCGAAATCTCTATCCCAAGCGATTGCAGCGCGTCCGTAGTCGTTGTCACCTGAAGCATCTGTTTGCGCAGAGCTCATTGAGAATTGTGGTGGCTCTCCCTCTCCGTAACGTGTTTCGAATTCGAACAATAACATGTGACACGTTGACGCATTGTTATAAACCGCACACAACTACCTTGACGTATGATATGATACAAAAAACTTATACTATAAGACGCGTCATCGAGGCGGCGCTCTATTTGACGGCACACAGTAAATACCTCCTATTCGGGAAAGATGTAGCGATGGACATGACCTGCATTCTTGTGTTTCCCATCCGACTAAGTACGATCCTTTCGGGCAGCAACGTTGTTGGCCATTGTTTCCTGCCTTTGTGTTTGTTCTACTGCCAGCGTCCTTCCCGCCGGTCATAACAGGTGAGACGTACTCGGGCGCGTCAGGCTCTTTCAGAAAAACTCCTGTATCTTCGCCATTTTCCTCGTCTGAGGTTGAGTCTAATTTTCGAGCTTCAGTCGCTTGCATGTTTCCAGCAATGCGCTTCCTTCTTCCCGCGCCTACACTTCTCAGAGCATCAGTGGCCAATTGTCTCGCACTTGAAGGCTTTACAGGGACATGAGGTGTGGGTGCGGGACCACGTGGTTGTACGCTTACTGGAGCTCCAGTGGCTGATTCGGGGGCAGTACCCTCTGATTGTGAGTCTGTTCCACGTTGAGAGCCTTCGACTGGTGCCATTTGGCCGCCGCCTTGTGTACCATCAGCTGTACCTTCCGACGGGTCTACACTGGTATTTGCTGCGGCATCGTGCACAATCAGTGAGACAAGAACCATCAGAGGAGCTGATGCTTGGACGCCGGTATACGGGATTCTATCTGACTGTCCTATTCCACCGGAAATCCTGGTGGACACTGTAAAGGTACTAAACAACGACGGTAGCGGCACTTCACCGGCCAGAGTATCGTCATTCACATCCGCGTGACCATTTGTTATCGCACACAGATCGGGTGCTTGAGCATCGCATTGCTGATACAGACTTCGGATCGGATTTGGGCAATTGGATGCACTGCTTCGTTGCAAATTTCGTGGTCCATTGGATTGTATCGAGTTGAAAGAATACGTCTGTCGTTTTTGAACTTCGCGGTACGTAAAATCGAAGGTTCGTGTTGGAATGCTGAATTTCTGGTTGTTTGCTGCTGGGCCGAGATCCGTTACTTGGTGTGCCGTTGCAGTGACCTGAATCAATGAATTGCTTCCCGGTTGTAATGTGCTCGGAGGCAATACAATGGCCATACGCTTGACGAAAATCACATGTTTTCTGATGTCAAAATCGGCAGGGACCCAGTTGTATCGTCTCAGCCACTCGACATTTTGTGGGATCGTGAACGTAATATTCCGCTGCGTATCCGTGGCCATCAAATCGCCCAATGGCAAATGTGGTAGTCCGCTGCTGGAGGATGTAGGAATGTATGCGATTCGCTGGATCGGTTCAGAGACGTCATTGAATTTGTATGCGATGAGGGAAGCCAGGTCGAATGGGGTAGATGAATCCAGTACAATCGGGGCGCACGGCTCAATCACACTTCCGCCATTTTGATATGTAAGGTAGGAGCATGTCGTTGCGGCCGTAAGAAACATCTCTGTGGATGTTACAAGCAATTGATAGATCGCGCCAACGCGTAAGAACTTTGTCCGTTGTTGTGATTTCTGGTACGCTTGCAGCCTATTTTTCCTTCCAGTTCTCCACTTGTCAGTCAGCTTATCGAAACCAGCATCCGCACTATCCAAGACGGCATTCATTCCTTTGATGAAAAAGTTGGCACTCGCAGCAGTGACTGCCCCACGAGCGACTTCTGCGAGAGTTGTAATGGCATCATTGGACGTTGAGATCACTCGTTGCAACTTGGCGAATATCAATACATCTTCTTTGACGGCAAGGCACTCTTTGATAACCAATCCAATCGCATTAGAGACCCGGCAAAGCTCTCCTTGATACCCAGAGAAAATTTCTTGCATCTCTGTCACCGCGGCGGAAGTAAATGCACTGTTATACTCTCCATACGCACGCAAAAAATTCTGCGAATACTGTACGAATGATTCGGGAGTCAGTGCGGTATAATTCTGAAGTGGTTTGATCGTAAATCTCAGATTCTGTAATTTTGGGGCTTCGTCTAACATGCCTTGAATCGTAGATATCAGCTTTGGTATCAACCCCTGTGACATCAGTTTGTTGAGCTCCTTTACTCCTTTCTCTCCAGCAAAATCTTTCCGAACTTGATTGATCGCGCGTGTGAAATCGGCGTATGCTGCAGGTTTGAACCAATTATCTGGTTCCATTACGTGCAGAAGGGAACGGATTACAAGACCAAATATCCCAAATATCTGTTTCTGTTGCATTGCTTTCTGTGCAGCCTTCCCAATCGTTTCGAGCCGAGCAATGTAAGGAGCCACAACTGGCTTTATCTCGGACAAGAGTTTTCCAATGGCTAACATGGAGGCGTTAAATCGTCTATCATTCCCGAATGCCATCCCATTTCCAAGCAAACGAGCTTGTGACGCAATCTGAGCCATTCTGGTGGTCGCGAGTTGCGTGAATGTGAGTATTTCACCATAAGCGGCACTGTGTTTTTGCGCTGTGATGTCGTTGCCCTGCCTGCTTGTAGGGAGTCACATTAAGCTGTGCAAACAGATCGGTGATTGCCAACGCTTTCTGTTGTGCTTCAGATCGCTCCTTCAGCAGCGTGAGATAGCGCGATCGCTTCATATCGGTTGATTCTTGTGATAGTACGGTCACTCTCCCCGGAATTGTGATCAAATCTTTATGTGAAGCCATAAGACTCATTTGCTGCAGCATTGGTGACAAGAAGCAGAATCGGATCAAAAGTTCTGGCTTGCACAACGCCGAGGAGACATTCATGTATGCTGGAATGTCTTGATCAGAATCTCCAAAAAAGGCCAAGATCAAATCGTCTGATTGTCGGATCATGTCGGACGCTTGAGATTTTATTATGTCAAAGTACGGGTCGATCACTGAGCCCATTAATTCTTGTCCTGAGGCATTACGAATGACATCCACAGTAGCAAACTTCAAAAGAGCCATTTCGACGAGCACGTTTGGATACTCTTGTAGCGTTCGATCAGGTACGTTTGAGATAAGTGGAACATACCAATTGGGTGGCTGTGTCTGTGTGGAATTCACGTATTTGCCAGCAAGCTGTACCAAGTTGATTTTCTCAAGAATCGTGAAGTTGTTTTGACGAAACCACGCGAGCTCACAGGACGCGCGAAAGTAACTCCGAACACTGGTCAGGTAATTGGTTTGTTCTTCTATGGTAAGTTGGTCCAAACTCTTGATATCATCGCGTCGATCGTAATGGGTGATGTTTCGAAGAGCGGAAACCATTTCCCACAAACTCACGGCTTGCATCATGTCATCATTATCGGGTGATTTCTCTTGTTCAGCGACTAAAAGATTATTTACATACGACGAGACATTAGGCCATACGGTTCCCAGAACTGCGTTCTTCACTATAAGAGCCGATGCATCCATTCGCATTGGCAGCAT
Source organism: Albugo candida (assembly GCA_905220665.1). Lineage (NCBI taxonomy): Eukaryota > Oomycota > Peronosporomycetes > Albuginales > Albuginaceae > Albugo > Albugo candida. The sequence continues at coordinate 50,174 of CAJNAR010000179.1, forward strand.
ATACCCCAACGACGAATATTTTGCATGAAAAAAACTAGGTCCCTGGCCAACAACGTATACAATCAAGGACGCAAACACATTGGCGACCTGTGGAATGATCGTATCCGTCGTGTAGGTGGGAAGAGTGATGGAGCTCCAAGTTGTGGTGTCATTCACAAGAGCCGCGAGCAATGAATTGAAAAAGTTTTTAGAGGTTTCTATCAATGGGACGATCTCGTAGATAATTTTCATCTCTTCTTCTTCTTCTTCATCGGGTTCCTCCGCCGTTCCGTTCCGTTGTTGGAGGTTCGTTTCACCGGCATTGGGCACCATCGCGCCTCGAGAAATACGACCACCGGCCTGAAGGTTTCTATGGGGTTTGAGTGGGAATCGCACATTCAAATTTGCTGCAGAAATGACATAAAACAAAAGTGTGACTAAAATAACTCGGCGAAAATGTACTCGGAGCTTCTTAGCGTGGAAATCGAGCCTTGTTCTATCCATTTTTTTCGCCTGAACAAAACTAAGCATGTGGGAGAAGTGTACAGAGTGCGACAATGTATGGACTGCAAACATGCTGCCAGCACAGCAAGTGTTGTGCTGGTTGACGTGGCACAAGCGATTTTCATACCATTTCGAACCCTCAAAATGACTATACAATTATCCAAATCAGGCAGGTGAATGTAAAGGCTGCGTGCCACCTCGAAAGCTATCGATTATCGAGCGATTGTGACACATCGCTTTGGATTCATTGACGACGCAATAAACAGCTCACTTTTGTGCAAGAAAAAAGATATGGCAAATATGTGTCAATGTTCTAGTCTTTTGAAAATATGGTCACGGAATACAAATCGCTCAAGAACTTGTATCCTATGCTCATCTTCTGGTGTCATACATGGAATCTCTTGTCCTCCACTTTCTCTTGTGCCAGCTCGACAAGTCGCAGATCCATCCGATGACCGCCAGTAGTCTGGGAAATTGCGCAATAATTTCGCAAAGTAGCCGTATGCATGGGTGCGGACTTGTACAACTGTTTTCGTTCCAACCAAACCTTGTATTTTTTTCCATTTCCGTCCGTACGTCAGTAAGCCTTCCATAAAGAGTGAATGTTCCTTCTCCGTCCATCGTTCACGTAATTTCGTATCAAACGCTTGCTTTCTTGTCGTCGTGTGCATTGTCGGAAGATTAAGATGCTGCATGTGACGACTAGGAGCGCAAGGTTGGCGATGCTGAGAGCATTTCAAAAATTCCTGCATGCTCGGTAGTGAGCCAATCGATGGTTTGAGGCTCTGTGTCGCTGACTCCACGTTACGAGAATGTTGCAAATGAGATTTTGGAAAGAGTCGATCGGATTGCTTGGAAGTGAGGAGCTGTTCTCGAGATGAGACCATCACGCTCGCATGCATTAAAGCGTCAAAGGAAGTCATGCAATTGACTTTGTGTTGCAACGCAAATTGCGAAATGAGGTGTTTGTAGAGTGTGAGGACAAATCAGTTCCCTGGAATGGACCGAAAAACGGAAGAAATATAAAAAGATAGGATGTATCTTGCTGCGCGTGCATGTCGCGCATCGTGCATGTGCTCAGTACGAAGTCGTTATATCTCGATTTTATACGAATTCGAACACCCTTTTCTGCTACGAATTGTCTGCAAAACGATATTATAGCTGCTATGAATTCAGATATACCTTTTTTTATGAATCTGATCGATCGAAACTTGAAGCTGTGCAATCGAATCTTGCTTTATGTATAGTAATCCCCTTCAAAAAGTTTGGACTCGGAACAAACATGAAAAACCTACACTAATATACATTATATCAGTTAGTACCTACGTAGACATCAGCTGACTCAAACCTGGCTAACAATCGTTTGTGTCTGTTTATACGATATACACACGTCATAGTCTACAAATGATATGATTGACACGCACATTTCGAGCCATTTAACGCGTTAAGAACTTGAACGCAGGCAGAGTTATAGCCTATACCGTTTCATGACACTGCCTGTTGGGGTTTTCGTTCGGTGGCCTAAAAGCTTTGCATCGGATGCACAGAATAAAAATGAGTGTCAACATAGGCTAAATTCTCCATTTCACACCAATTTCACGAATCCGAATGCAAAGCTTACGTACTGTGCACTTCAGGAGATGACTTACCTTTCCGCTGTCAAACAATTGCACTCAAAAGTGCATCGCGTATTGACAGAGGCCAATACTTTGTCATTAAATCGTGTTTTGGGCTATTTGAATGCGTATCAAGTAGCTATACTTAACTCTCAGGTGTTTGACTCAGGTTTGTATCCAGTAGCGGTACTGGAGACCGGAATTACAAACACATTCGACCACTCATGGATCCACGCTTTGACTCAGAAACTGATTTTGGATGCGTTTCAGCCCGTGGTCGTACTTTACGAACAGGATATCGCCACACTAGCAACAGCTCGCAGTCTTTTTGAGTGGTTACTTCTTCAATTCCAATTGGATCATTATGCCACAGAACGAGAGATTGTGTGGATCCGTCAGCAATGTGAGCATCAAAACATTACGCTGCCCGAGTTTTTGTGGTCAGAAGAGTGGGTTTCGTACAATTGCGATTTTGGAAAACGCGAATTTGGAAACAAAAATCGAAAACCGAGTGTGGGTATCACATTGGACGCTAATGGTAAGGAAAGCGAAGCTATCTTTAGAAAATATGTTTGTGAACGAACGGCTCAATCGCTGAAAAAAGAAGCCGAAGTGTACCAAAACTGGTTGCGAGACCGTACCATGACCGAGCTGTTAGAGATATTTCATCGAGAAATCTCTTCTCGCGTCGTCACAAGCAAAAGTGTGTTAAAGGACCGATATCCCGCAATGTATATTCGTAAAAAGCTGTGGAAGCGGTTTTCGCGGTGTATCATGTCACGAATTGAGGCAGATATCGAGTTTTGTGACTCAGATACTGAGACATTGATTTTGACGTTCTCAGAATGGATCGTGCGGCTTCAGCAATGGCTTAAGGCGAATGAAAATGAGTCCCTAGTGTATAGGAGCGGAATCAAAACACGATCGATTGCTTTCCAGCTCGCCTTCAGTTTGTACTCCATCCTGCAGCGATATAAAAAAATGCTACAAACAGCTACGAAAGCCTACCAAACCTCTGATTGTTTGAAGCCGCTACGAGAATTAGACCAAACACGACGACTTCTATCGGATTTGGATGAGAAATTGCACACTTTTGAACTTCGATACGGATTTTCACCCATTTCAGACCCGGTGATTGACTCTGAAAAATCACCACAGCTACTTGTATTTGTATTCGAGCAAGCACAAGCGATACACAATCGCGTTTTCGATGATTTCGTGCTGATTTGGAATGATTTTGAAGATCATACGATCGTATCAACAGCGCGATTTGGCTTTGTTTTGGGCGTATCGAGCGCTACAGTGTCCAATACTCAGCAACCATCGGGTCCACATCTTCCTTTAGGGCTACAAAGCTTAAGTCTGGATCTTATCACGCATTTGGAACCTGAAGTATTCAGCTTACAAAACTTTTCAGACTTCTTTGATCGTGTTGTTGAAGAATTATTTGTGGAAATGGCGCTACCGGTTCGCATCTCAGGTTCTGTCTTACAATCACTCTGTCTCCAAGTCAGCAGAGGAATGATCTATACAATGCACCAACTCGTCCAGCGGATCCAGCTCTTACTTTATTTTCATTATCAGCATGCACCGTGTAGTTTTCTGGGCCATTTTCAGGTGAAAAATCATTGGCATCATCCGCTCCACACGTTTCACGCTTCTGTGCACTCATCAGAAGCCTTGCATCATGCCGCAACATGTGAGAAGGACAAGTGGGCTCACGTCCAAGAAGCGTATGACCTGGCAAGCTATCGTCGACGAGAGGAAGACTCTATCGATGAAAACACTCTATTCGAAAATCTGATGCATTCTATTTGGAACTTATTCGATCGAAATGAAAGTCGCTTGATGCTGCAATCCTTACAAGATAATGATAAAGTTTCAGAGGATCAAGTGGTCGCTGAATTACAGGCGCTTCAAAATGCCCAGAACGCTTGGACGTGTGGCTGGAAATGCTTCCTTGCAGTTTGTTCGCATTTGGAAATGAATCTGTCGAGAGATGAGCGATTTGCATGTCTTAAAGCAGCATTGGATGGCCAACTGTTCTTTACGGATGCAGCCGACTCATTTGAATTTGTGAGCTCTGGATCCTCCATTTGGAATACGACTCCGCTTCTTTCTCGTCTGTGTCGCACATTCCAACAAGTTTCGTATAAAACTCTGACCCATCTTTTGGGTGACTGGAAAGCGCTATTTAAGACACACAATATAACAATTAATACGTCGGTGGAAGAAGCATATCATTTATGTAATTATATGGCGGATCTATTGGAAAACAAGACAAACGCTCCACCTCGTGCAGAAGTGCGAACGACAGCAAAGACAATGGATTATCATGTGCGTATGGAAGTGCTCACATTACTTCGTGAAAATATATTAGACAAACTGCTAGTTGAGTCGACATCTCGTCAGAGAATTAATGTGATGTGGCGATCGAGCGCGTTGGCAGAGCCTCAATTGAAATTGATGCATCAGCACATCCGGATGCGTCATTATGACGCCTTACACCAGATCTTCAGGTCCTCAACGACATCGAATCAACTCAGCTGGAAGACGGATGTTGCTACTGTGTACCAATTCTACGCGCAAAGTCCCACTATGCATCTTTGTATTGACGACTGGTACCAGTTCTTTGTGGAATCGCTGGTCAAAATGGAAGAAACGACTTTTACAAAATATAAAAGTGATCGGGAACTGTACACTATAGCTTGTGAGTGGCCTTGCACACTTCAACAGGAGTATGCAGCACGATTTTTCCGTGTGCTTTGCATCTTTCGGCATTTGGGGCTATTGAAGCAAAAGGATGAACCATTCGGCGGTAGGCAAGAGCAATTTGTGGAGAAAATGGTTTTTTTGTGATATAAAGTACTACAAAACGTCTCTATCTTGATTGGCGTAGTTGCGTCAGTCTTCTCCGCGTTCAATCGCTACGGAAACGTCGTATGAGTGATACTTAGTGAAGATGGTAGATACATAACGATACGTACCTCCAGTGTTATAATGCAGCAATTTCTCAATTAGGTCAACATGCACCACATAGACAACGCAGAGCTCTCGCCGACAGCAATATCGTTTAAGTGCAAGTTCATCCAATGCATCTCGTTCTGTGTAGTCTGCTCGTAGAAGTCCAAGATACGTTTCCCACTTATTGGCTAGAACTTTTCCACAAGTAAAACATCGCACAGGAATGATCATTGCGAATGGAACGTATCGATGACTGGAGAAATCTGACTGACGATATAATTGGCTGAAAATACAATGGTATTTGGCCAATAATACCCGATAAAAGAAACATGACTTGGCCTCATAGGCTGCGCATCCTCGAATCGATGACCGCCCAAATGCGTCGTCCTGTCATATCCTTCCAGGTCACTTAGCATCCGGAAATGGGGCTACATGATCCTACATAAAACCTTAAGAATACAACACGAACATTCTCTCTTTAATTTGGACAATCTTCAAACCTACATTTGCGTCATTTATCCTACTTTACATAATCTAGGTGCCACACACTATTAACGGTGAGAACACACTTAAAGGATCCGCAAATGCTTCGATTTCCGCAAAGCGTTTATATAAAAGCACGAGCGATGTTTCCTTCCACATACAAAACACAGCGCCGCAGTCTAAAAATCGTCAATAACATGACAGAGCTGATCGGAAAAACCCCATTGGTGCGCTTGAATCGCGTCACAAACAGTGTAAACGCGCATATTATCGCCAAGTGTGAGTTCTTGGAACCATGCTCGAGTGTCAAAGATCGGATCGGTATCAGCATGATCGAAATGGCAGAGAAAGAAGGAATATTGAAAAGTGACACACTTATTGTTGAGCCGACTAGCGGAAATACCGGTATTGGTCTCGCGTTTGTGGCAGCCGCTCGAGGATACAAATTACTGCTTGTGATGCCGGATTCCATGTCGATGGAACGTCGGATCCTTTTGAAAGCATTCGGTTGTGACGTTATACTGACACCAGGATTGAAAGGAATGACGGGTGCGGTCATGAAAGCCAATGAGATCGTGAAGAAAACACCCAATGCGATCACACTGCAACAATTCGAGAATGAAGCTAATCCCAAGATCCATTTTGAAACAACTGGCCCCGAAATATGGAATGATACAGATGGCCAAATAGATGTTCTTGTGAGTGGAGTTGGTACTGGTGGCACGATAACCGGAGTCGCCAAATACCTCAAATCCAAAAAGCCCGATGTGCATATCGTCGCTGTGGAACCAGAAGAGAGTCCAGTGCTATCCGGAGGGAATCCTGGACCACACAAGATTCAAGGAATTGGTGCTGGATTCATACCCAAAATCCTCGATAGAAGTCTCATTGATCAAGTCATGACATCCAACATCGAAGAATCTTTTGCAATGTCGAAACGCTTGGCACTTGAAGAAGGTATGCTTGTAGGTCCTTCTTCCGGCGCTGCTGTTTGTGCTGCTCTCAAGCTTGGACGACAAGCTCAGTTTGCAGGTAAGATGATTGTCGTGGTCATTCCGAGTTTTGGCGAGCGCTATTTATCGTCTCCGCTATTTGATGAAGAAAGAGAGGCAGCAGCCACCATGCCGACTGAAGCGCTTTCAGACATCGAGCATTGACTGAATTGGAAAGTGTTGTGAACCGATAGATGACGTAAACATAATACTTTACTCATGTGATTGTTTAATTTCGTTCTGATATGCACATTGCGTTCGGGTTATTTTGCTGATCCTGAGTGCGTAAATGCTGAAATTTGCGTAATTGACGTAAAAAATGAAATTCGCGAAGTAGTGCGTTGATTTCAATGTAACGATGTTGGTCTGAATTGAATGCGGTCGCACGTTTGCATAGATCCGAAAGAGAGGTATCAAGACGTAACTTTTTAAGCTCCTTCCCGATATTTTCCTGAATGATTGCTTCTTCATTCGAATACTGGTCTCTGTGAATGATGGTTGATGTCATGATGTCTTCCATCTGATCGGAAAAGTCATCGTTGGAGACGTACGTAGGTATACTCCGCGGAGATGAAGTTGAAGAAGAACTGCGTAGCGTGGTGGAATTGGGAGACGAGAATGCGGGTGTTCGAGCACGTTTCTTTCCAGAGAGATCGCACGATTCCATTGCGCGTCCAAGATTCTGCGTCGAATTTAAGCCAATGTACGTTTTAGTATGGACACTTCGGGATCAGCATACTGCGATTGGCTTATATTATCTTCTGGACACAAATGCGCTGCATCCGTCCGAATTTGCTACTTTCCAGAAGAGGAGCCATTGCGCCACGACCTGTGGTATCACAAAGCTATGTCAGTGTTCAAAAGTCATTTTCCGCTATGCATCTGATGCCTTCCTTGGGCTCAATACGCTGTGTACTCAGCAAAACATACGCAACACACTCCAGGAAACCTCTTGATTTCGGCACGAGTATGGATGATGGTGAGGACAGAAGTGGAAAGAAAACAAAGCGAAACCGTGCCTCTCGAAAAAATCGCGTCAATGATTCGGACTCCTCAGACTCAGATTCAGACTCAAATGATGATATATCTGATTCGAAAGATTGGTTTGGTTTTGACGGCGACTTTGATGCGATAACAAAAGACGGGACGCCGACGTGGCTTGCATCCTATCGTCATATGCTTGATGATCATCTGAACGAAGAAGAAGAAGGGAAAGTAGACTGCGAAAAGAGCACAACTGTGGAGCCCAAAATCATTCGAACGCGCCAAGTGGACGATTTGGGTCGAGCATACGGTACTGGTCGACGTAAGACAAGCACGGCACGTGTGTGGATCAAGAAATCAAGCACTCCTTTTCGAGGCATCGTTCGAGTCAATAAGAAGGACGTTGTTGATTACTTTGTTCGCGACTCTAACCGTGAGCACGTTCTGAGCCCTTTTGTTGCAGTCGAACAAGTAGGGCATTTTGATGTCATGTGTAATGTTCGTGGCGGAGGATTGTCAGGTCAGGCTGGAGCGATACGTCATGGAATTAGTCGAGCATTGCAGAATTTTGATCCGAGCTATCGCCCGTTACTGAAAGAGGAAGGCTACCTGACTCGTGATCCAAGAATGGTCGAAAGAAAAAAGCCAGGACAGCCTAAAGCCAGAAAGAAATATCAATGGGTCAAAAGATAGAGATACAGGTACAGATGATGGACAACGGCATCAGGATTTGCAACTTGTTGGATTGATAAGACAGTTATCTTCTTATTCGACTGCGGTTTGCATTGTGCCAGCTTCATCTACGGCCGAAATTTGACTAGGACGAATAAGAAGAAAAATACAATTAGATGGCACGGTGTCAAGCAGTGTGGACCACGTACATCCACTTTTTATCGAGTGTTTCTTTCCATAAAGTGACTTTGTGATCACCTGACGATACTGCCAACACATTTCCTGTGACCGACCAGCTGACCCGCCAGACGGCCGCGTCGAACGAATGCAGCAATTCTCTTTTCCAGCTTGCATTAGCGTCTGTCTGTGTCCAAATATACACGGTCTTGTCTTCCGAGCAGCTAGCGATCAGATTGACCGGAGCACCTGTGCTCGGTGCCCACGCCACATCTCGAACCCAATCTGAATGAACCGCTGCTAGATCCTCCTTTTTCCACTCCGTCTCTCCGTCAATAAGACTCCATATCTTGACGGTTTTATCGCAAGACCCTGTCACCAATCTACGAACACTTCTTCCAGTCTCTTGGTGAGTACTTCCCACCGAGTGAAAGGGAGCCCAACTCAGCGCATTGCAGCCCAAAGATCCGTCTTTAAATGAGCTCACTGCCCATACTTCAGCTAAATTGATCACGTTCAGCATGCATCCGGGTAAGTCAACAGTACCGTACCCGTGTACGAGAGGATGGAGATGGTACCATCGGCCGAGGCACAAGCCAGTACCAGCCCATACTCGTGCGGTGCCCATGCGATTGCATTGACGGAAGAGTGATGGAAGGAAGACACGTAAATTTGCACCCATTGATTCAAGCTTTGCTCACGGAACAAAATAACTTTCCCATCGTACGCGCATGACGCCAAAAGCGCACCAAATTTCGGATGCGCCCAAGCAACTTGCCACACGGGACTCTGGTGCCTGGACGGATGGTAGTCAGTGGGAAGAACTAGTAATACGCAGAGTACTGTACCCTGCGAGAATTTGTTCATTGTGTTGGACCTGGCCCGTGACGTCATAAATTTTGATGGTACGATCCGAAGAGCAGGTCGCAAGACGCTTGCCGTAGTAGTCAAGTTGTGCGTCATGCTAGGTAATTGATGTGAGATGACTTTAAACAGAGAAAAATAAAAGTATTTTGATGAGTACAATCATATCTTCATGTTGGGTGTCAATCGAGAGCACCGGTGGGGCGGTCATGCTTTGGTACGATAGAGTGTGATCAGATTGGACATAATTCTTTGAAAGCGTTGATAAAAGTGATTGGGTATTAAAAGACTTAAATGGACATCTATTGGTTGATTTCCGGTGTGAATGGCTACTTAGGCCACTGTACGTCTCTAGTGGGATTAGATATAAGACTATGCTCGTAGCTTGTGCCCATGAGGCTCTACAGTCATTGAAGTTCTCTATCAATCGCACAAGCTCACTCCCGCTATGACCAAGTAGAGTAACAAAAAATAATAGTGCCTGGAGATCGATTAGGACTCTTATTTTGGGGCTACTAAAGCAAGTGAAAGTGATCGGGACCGACTTTATGTAAAGAGAAATTTTTAAAGCGCATAATAACCCGCGATAAGACGTCAGACATCCTCACGCCGGGAATGGACCATGTTGAGCAGCTGCAAGGATGGAAGCGTATCAGAGGCGTTATAGCGAGATTATTCCAAATTATCGCATTGGGTAGCCCATTATCCTTGGTGTCTCGTGTCATATCGGAGAATGTTATCTGAAATCTATAAAACACATCACAAAAATATGCAACAAAGTAAGCTCTCATTATAGGGTCCGATTACGTAATTTATCACAAACGCTTTTCCCGCTACCATTCAACGTCCTGTTCAACTCGTCGTGTCCCAATGCCTTTATAAACGCTTTTCAATCAATCACATGATCGAATCCATTGCGGTCGTTATTCTATCGTAACGTGACAATACGCTTCGTATCCGTGTCGAAGATTCACAATGGAAGGGTACCGCATGAAACAATATCGAGAAAGCACGAGAGGAGGCACTCGGAGCCCAGAATTACTGATTCCAATTCCGTGTGGCATCGAAGTCGGTGCTGTCATCGGCAAGAAAGGAGCCGTACAGCGTAAATTGAAAGACGAATTCTTCGTCCATTCGACTGTAGATTGCCGAAGACGTATTGTTCGCGTCTCTGGTCAACGTGAGAATGTCAATCTGGCCGCTAATGAGCTAGAGCAATTGTTCAAGTCGCTGCGTGTGAGCTCAAGGGGACACAATGTGTATTGGACAGCGTTTCAGGATGTGGCTCGATCGATGTGGTATATGGATCACTGTATACACGACTCCAATGACATTGACATGGATCAGTATCCGTATAGACTGAAAAAAATTCCCATGCGATATCGCTGTACTACCAAACTGGCTCCAAATTCCAGTGAGCAAGTTGGAAATCACACGTGGATGCAATTTCACGATTTTGAAAATTTCGTCAAAGATGTCCCAGCGAGAACATGCGAAGCGCTAGAAGGTTTTAGAGAACGTGCGATACATAAAGGTTTGGATCCGAACGATATGGAGGTAACGTATCGCATTAATATTGGTGGCGACAAGTATGTTGGCTGGAAGGACAAACAGGAGCTAGTTTCAGAGCCAATTTGGTTTAAGGAGCTGAAGGAATTGTGGATAACGCGAAAGATTCGGGTATGTTACTCTAACGTCAATAAGCCCCCCGGTCTTCCGGTAATAGCATCAATAAAAGAAGATATCAAGAGGACTTCAATAGAGAGCGTGACAGTTTTGAAGGTGCGCATGTACGATACAGAGGACAAGAGCGTTGCATGCACGTTGAAGTATCTTTGGGACGAAGAAGACATGTTTTGGCGGTATAGTGGAATCAAATCACCTGTGAGTTGGAGAACAGTGCATGATGTCTTACTGTCAAAGCCGTGCGATATTTGGCTCCGATTGCGCGTCATTCTTAAGTGCGGAACGAATTCAAAGACAGCTCATTGGTTAGATTCGGCTGCTAGTTTCGTGGAACTTAAGCCCGATGAAGACGAACCGAATCGCCCGTTTGGATTCACAGCGACGGAGACGGATCTCGCACCCAAGTCACTGCGAATCCGCAAGATTTCTTTTTACACACAAGAGACTGCTGCGTCTGACGATCTTCCACTGATTTGCAGATTAAGGAGCTTTGATGATGAGCATATTGTGATACTTAATCCCCGTGCTGCGAAACAGCAGCCACTAGAAGAGCAGCTACCTTCTGCGATGTTATTAGCGAAAAGATGGATCGATATACACGATCGGAAAGTAATATAAAAAGCCAAATGCTCAAAAGGGTTTTTAACGTAATTGAAGGAAGATAGCAGTTATCAGGTGTTTTCATTTCGTGTTAAGCTTCCATGGGGATCTGTTATCTCTAGGCACGGTATTCCCTGGATTTCTGCACACACATGGACACAAAAGAGGTTAGAATATTTGTTAACCTCTCGAGGCAGATGCTGGAGCTGATCGTGGAAGCAATAGAGGATTCAGCGAACTTTGCGGAGAACATGACACTCTGATTGCAACGGGTTCACCGATTTTCGGCTCCAGCATTGAATCATAAGTGGCTTACCTGCTGTACTACAACAGAAGGAAACTCCAAGTTCAAATGCGTGAGCATTTTTTGGGTCTCAACATCAACTTCAATAGTGTCTGTGTTGATGGCGGAGACGTCCGGCACAAAGTCGAGACGTCGCTCACGCTCTTCTTCTTGCAATTTCAATGAGACACCACGCACTTGGCCTTTTTGAATGCGCTTCATCAAGTGAGTAATGTAACCTGCGATCTTGTTACGCATTCGTTTCGACGGAATGATTGCTACTTCATCACAAATGCGCTTGTTGGTATCAAAATCCAAAGTTAGACGCGAGTAATACTTCTCGATGATTTGAATTGCGGATCGCTTGACAGTCTTTGTTCTCACACCCATGTCTGCTTAAACTTTTTGATAAATGCGTCAAATGACAATTCGCTTTGGCCAATGAATATTGCAGTTAAGATATCTGTTATTCAATAAAAGTAAACGGTAGGAGCGCTATACTAGGATCGTTATAATTTGTCCTTTTGGAAGCGTAAAGTAACCTAACTAGAGACATTGTACTTGATTAGAAGCTCAATCCTCTTCTTCCGAGCCTTCCACAGTCACCAGTTCATATTCAATTGCGGAAAAGTCGTTTTCCATCTTGATCTCTGTCGGCGGCTTTGGAGTTGATGCGACTCCGTCTGGATAAGGAGTGATTTTACCCCATCGGGTTACATTGAGACGTAAATAACCATTATACACGTCGGCGTTGCAATTTCGAATGACAATATCACTACCTTCTTTGAGACTGTCGATTTGCTCTATCATTGTACGTGATCATAATGTGTCTCGACGAAAGCCAGACTTCGAACGAACGTACCGTTCCGTGCAGTGAGAGTAACGATACCAGTTTCATCGCCTACGACTGCTTCCGCCATTCGTGGTGCGTTGCCATCTTGCCGCTTTTTTGCCTCTAGTGGTGTAACGGACACTATTCGAAGTACTAAATTATGGCCATGGGTTCCGGGAGTCACATCCTCAACCTTGACATCTATTTCGTTGGCGTCAGTTTCCAATTTGTAGTGAAACGCAGAGAACGAGGTACGTACAGCTAGCGGGACGTAGAGATTTCTTTTCACCTTCGCTTGTCATAGTCTTTTCTATAAATCTTTCAAACCGTTTGCAATTTTGCAGGAGAAAAAAACACACAAACGATTACCGTGGACCTAATTAATTTCGATCTAACTACCGTACACCACGAAACTGAACACCGATATCAAGCACTCTTGAACTTAATCCTTTGCGTCTGCTTTTTTAGCTTGTACCGCTTCCACTCTCTCACGAATCCGAGCAGAAGCGGTAAGATCATAGGTGCTAGAAGAGGCGCAAAAACACCAAGCATATGTTCCTGCGGGAAGTAGAGTTGGCGAATCATGGAGGAATCAAAGTACGCTGCATCCGCCAAGGCAGCCGCTTCACGAGCGTGCGCCAAATCCGTTTGCAGATTCTCCTTTAGATGGTGATTTACGATTGGTTCCAATAACGAGATCGATTGAAGTAGTCTTGTTTGCACTCGCTGCGGAACACTCATTTGCGGCATATCGGATACCAAAGTCGCGATGGAATGCAATGTTGTGATGGCGGCATGGACATGTCTACATTATTTAATATCATCACATAAATAATAACCCGTGATAACCTAACTGCGCACCGATGAAAGAGTTGATACATAACGCGATCCAATTCCCAATCACAAACTCCAGTGCGTGTTGCCGGTAGGAATTGGAGTGTAATCGGATGATTCAACTCACGTTCTTTTAATTGGCGACGCTGAAAGTGCGGTAAACCCATCAATTGACGCAGAATTGTCACAAATAAACTGAATATCCGCTTGCTTTCAAAAGCCTTCTCGTGCAAAGTTCCATTGAGCAGAGCGTTTCGATTCAGTATGAGAACGCCTCCCCATGCAGGAATCTGGAATGAAGTCGCATACGGCTCATTAGTATCTTTGTTTGACTGAATAACCAAAGGCGAGTAAATTTGTGCGGGAAGAGCAGCCTGAAATTATGAATGCATGAGATCTTATTAGCTTGTTCTTCTCAATTACCATAAAATGAAGCTTGATCTCTCGATCATCCAGCACTGAAGTTGATAAAAAATCATTGGCGGTCTTGAACTAGGGTACAAAAAGCTGAGATTGGTGTACCATTAGTGTGCAGCTTTCTTCCTTACTTTCTTCAGATCATCAGAATCGATCACATAATACCGGCCATCAAAGCGTGGAGTCACATCCTTGACGATATTTGCAAAGTTAAAAACGTGTTGCTCAACCGTGAATTCTGCCAAGGCAGTCATCTTACAAGTGTTCAGTACAACAAAATCAGAGGCGGGTGCTTGTCTCGTACCTTGCTCAATACTGGGTCTAAATGCTCGGTAAGTAAACGATTCAAATCCCAGTGCCACGTATCCATTCCATCTAGCTTAAGCAGAGTAAAATCAAGTCGATATCGATGCGATCGTCGTGCACGATGAGTGCTTTTGATGTCTTCCACGGCATCGAACTGAACATGTTCATCCACGAGTCGACTGATCGATTCGAGTAGACCGTCTGTCTGTTGCATTGAGCAAGAAGATGTCCACGCGTATCGTTCCGTACCCACAAAAACTGTCGAATCTGTCGACTTTTCATCACACACGAAAAATATATGGAAAGAGTTGACGGGAGCCGAAGAAGCTATTTCTCTATAATACTGTCGCATCGCCTCTATGCGAGCTGAGTTTCCATTGAACTCTTTTTTTCCATGTCGAAATATCCACTGCAAACTATTTTCTTTATGACCTATCAAGAATGCATGCGCTTGTGTATCGCTGTGTAATTGCGCCTCATTTGAGTAGACGATAACGATAGATTGAGTACTGTTTTGCGTGATATTTGAATCAATCCATTGACGATATAGAGATTCTATACGATCATATGTTATTTCCACACGTTCCACTTGTATTATGTTCCATGCAAACGGAGCAAGTGCAAGTGCGAACGCGATAAAACTCGCGACTATTTCCAGTCGAGTTCCTGCCATTAGCCCCAAAACAGGTACAGTATCAATATGTACCAGTATTATGGCACCGTGTCAGATACAGTAATCAGAATCAGAGTCATACGACATGCGTGAGGAAAGCATTCGCAGTGGCGTTCAATTTTTGCAGCATCCGAATGTTCAGGTGCTTAAATAAGTCTTTCATTCTCATCTATCGTCTAATTACTAATCCTAATATATTTGCAAGTCGACACCTATGTCAGAACGAGTCGCTTTTTTGGAACAAAAAGGATTGACAAATGAAGAAACGCAACAAGCTTTGGAACGGTATCAGTCTGCACAGAGTGGTGAAGAAAACATTCTTCCAACAAGTATAAAAGAGCCTCTGTATACGAAATCGAATGGTGTTTCACCATTACGTAACTCCGCGCCTACGGCTTTAGCTACGTCAGTGTTGCCACTTATGATCCGAAATCCTTTTCGCCACTTTCCAGTAATTACAAAGATGATACGTTTGGTTGCAACCATTTCATCAATAGTTGGTATGGCATCAATGCTACTGTATACATGGAACTTTGCAGTGTATATGCGCATTCTTCCATCGTGGTGTAAATATCACAGCCTTTTCCCTTCTTTCGATTCGGTGGAAGTTGTTGGAGCTCGAACACAGGAATCAGAAAAAGAGAATCAGAACCTCAGTGATGAGATTAGAGAAATGACCACTGTCATGCAGAATCAGACTCAGAAATTACTTGAGATATCACAAGAGATCGATTCTCGTCCCAAACATGAAGACACAATGGATTCGATGACGATACAGGTACTAGACGAACTGAGAAATCAAGTTGCGGAGCTAAAAATGCTTATCCATGAACCAAACATCGAACTTGGTGAAAGCAATGGGCAAGATCCGAACTTGTCACTTCCTGGAGTAATGCTGGAGGAAGTATCACATATGGAGTCACCAAGAATCGATAAAGTGCTGACTGTCCTGGATAAATTGCAGCGAGAGGTCCTCTATTCTTCATTTTCAGTCAGTGTGTTCTGAAGATTATCTGTGTGCAGAATTCCGTAGAACAGCTCCAAGATGCTTTCGATTTGATGATAATGTACGTCAAAAACTTGCTCGAAAACCCAACTGTACCCCGATATCGAAAAATTGCCACAGGGAATGTCAATTACAAAACCAAAATTGGACCAATAAAGGTACGTCAGCAAAAGCCACGCGTTTAAATGATTGTAAACAGTTTTTTCCTATAGCATCATAGAGAATTATTGGAGACGATTGGCTTTGAGCCATACGGAATGAACCTAGAATGGAAGTGGTACACATCAAAATCAGCAGAAGAACGAGAAGAGAACGCGGCGATACTCCAAGCGGTTTTGAGTACATTTCAAAGCGCTTGCAAAAGCAAAGAACTAAAGACCGGCGTTTTGAGGAATGTCGCAAAAGACGCGTTCGAGAGACAGCTTGGTGCATCGACACACACCGAGAATATCCATTTCGACGACCTTCAGGATGACAACGCGCATCGCGCTTGTGATTCAGCAACAGACAAGTGGGATACTTTTTTCCAGATGATGGAGAAGAAGACATTGGAAACGACCGAAATCAGCTCACACCCCACTCACTCAGGCAACTTTACAGAAAAAAATCGTCAACAGTACCCGGAATCCTTTGCCGGCGTAATAAAAATGGTACAGAATGGTCAACAGCCTCCCGATATAAAAAAGTTTGAGGAGAAACTTTCCGAGGATTCAGCCATATTTGTAAGAGAGTTGAAAGAATCACAAACTACGCAGCACAAGAACGCCACCTTTTCTTACACGGCTACACCCTCGACATGAACTGTGTTTGCAGTTGCGACGGAAAGCGATGTCATCGTATGGTCACTCTGAACTCCGAATGTATGGATAGCTGGCTATTCCTGTAATATTTGAGATCAATTGGGCTCTAAGAAAAGGCTGTTTGTATTAGCTCTTCATTATTTCCATTAATCGACTTTTTCGCATCCACATGATTTCACTAAGTATGCAATCAAATCTTTTCGCTCCTGGTCCGATTTAATACCAGCAAAAACCATTTTGGTTCCTTTCATAAACTTTTTGGGATTATGTAGATACTTGAAAAGATTGCTTTTGGTCCATTGCACGTTGGAGTTTTTGTTAGCGGTCGAGTACGAGTAGCCAGGGACCTGCCCAGATTGTCGGTTGATCAGTCCATGCAAGTTTGGACCTAACTTGTTACCTTTATCTTTTTCCACCAAATGACATTGAGCACACTTCTTCTTGAATGTGGCCTCTCCTGCCTGGGCGTCTCCTACAATGTCGTCGTCTGTGAGCTCTCCTTTAGTGTTTCCTTTCGCCATTTCCTAACGGCCGTTGAAGTCGAGAAATGAGCGAAAAAGCGTCGAGTGAAATGTATAACGGTTCCTGTGCGCCACAGAAGTTTTCACCTCGAGATTGAGGTTAAGAGTCGTTTTTGCACCAATCCAAACATCCTGCGAGTCTTGATTTCGGTTTCGACTCTTTCTGACCGCCTCAATAATAGGCGCTAAAAGAAGAGTAAGCTTTTGTCGTAAAATATGGGCAGGTACGATTATTAAACAGTTGTCGCGATTCAATTTTGTCGTTTCATATTGTTCTTATAGATTCGAAGAGGCATCAAAGGATGAAGAATATTTTCCGTCGTTTCTTACTGCTTCAGCGGAAAAACCACAGGAAGCCAATTCCTCACCACGTCATCCTGCATCGAGCAGTTGTCAACAGACAATAGCCTCGACTCCTAATCGATATACCTTCAACGATACGCTACTGTTTGACACCAAGAAATCTGGTGTATCGTCGTACACAAATGAAATCAAAGACTCTCCATTCAACTTTCTCAACAACTACAAAAACAGGACCACAGAAACATTAGGCTTACGCCATCGAAAAGACAATGAATACGATAGAACGGAAATGATAGGAGACGACGATGATTTACCACCAACGGTTCGCCAAAAATGCTCTTGTGATCTTACAAATTGGTGCTTGATGTGTCTGTGTAGAAAAGTCTGACCACCGGCTCTGATTTTGCACCAAATGTATTTTCAGGAAACGATACTGGGAACCCGATGCCCAAAAAATTTACCTCCAGTCTTTACCTCATGGATCAAGGAGATGCCTGGGGAATGGATGGACAATATTGGGTCACAGTCTTTGGATTCCCTGCAGCGTCGAAAGCTGTGATCATGACGTATTTCCAAAACATAGGTGAGCTTGTAGATACTAGAGAGTATGGTGGAAAGGCAAACTGGATACATATGCGTTATCGCACATGCTTACAAGCTGAGAAAGCGCTCTCTCGTGATGGATCAATGATTGGAGATTTCATGGTTGGAGTCAAAAAGTGTTATTCCACTGGAATCAATAACCCATGCAGTCTCTCTCTTGACAGCTCGCGAGCCACTCCCATGCCATCAAGGTATGTCTACATCTCACTAGTGCGTTCTTTCCTCACTCCTGCAATTAGTGAATATGATGTAATCCATTCGAATGACACTGACATATTTCTACCTCCACGCCGTCGCAAAGACATATGCTCGCGAATAGCTCATTATCTGTTCAATTGGTGACATCAGATCAATTCACTAATTTAGAGTAGAATCAGTATACACTATACTTTTTCATTTATGTTTTCCGGATTTGTACCGCGTCTTCAAGCCAAAGTCCTGGCCGCCGACATTGTCGCCAAAAACCCCTCTTTCCGATCGTTCCTTCAGCATCCAGCTGGTCCTTTTACTAGTGAGATGCAATTGTGAGGCACTTGTTGCTAAACATTCAACCATTTTGTCTGCAGTTCATTTTTGGGCTCCTGCGTTCAAGTGGGGAATTTCGCTGGCCAACATCGCAGATATGAGGAGATCACCTGAAACGATTTCACTACCGCAACAAATTGGTACGTAATGCTCTCAATTGTCACCAAAATGTGATGCATTCCAATTTGTCCATGTTGTGGAAATTACATATATAGCCATCACTGCTACGGGTGTCATTTGGTCGCGCTACAGCTTGGTGATCACGCCGAAGAATTGGAATTTATTTTCAGTCAACGTGTTTATGGCAGCTACCGGTCTCACTCAACTATTTCGGAAAGCAACTTACACGAAGATCTCGGATATTGAAAATGCGAAATGAAAATGTACGTGTGGGAGTCTTTTCCTAAGTCAAAATTGACTAGAGTACAGAGTGAACATACATTCATATTCTATGCTGTACGCTACAACTGCAGCCGATTCACTGCTGTTTCACCGCTGACAAATTGCTGGAAGGAGCACATTTGTATTGGGCCACCGTAAGCGCTTGAGGGTGCGGACCTTGCAGATTGAGGGACCATCATGCGCCTAGTCTCATTGGGTATCGTGCAATCTTGATAATTCATATGTCGTCCGTTCAATGCTGTATTCATTTCCAAGTAAGGAGCGACAGGGAGCGGTTGTATTGGCGAAATTCCATTATGTTGAAACTCGTTTTTTGCAACAGGCCAATCGTCAAAAGAAATGAGGTCTGTGGCGGCGAAAACCTCCTCTTCTTTCTGCTGCTTTTCTTCTATTGATTGGTCTCTTGACATCTCGTGATCGCACGCCTCCACACTACTTTGCAATTCCTTCAACCAATTTCCTCGCTCTAGCTCAGACAAAGCCGTAAGTAGATGGCCACCAACAACACCAGGCACATCGATTCTAATACCAAAAGAACCTCTAGGTCCATTTAAAAAATGCGCCGCTGTCATCTGTGTGTCACTGTTGACCGGAATGATCAGATGTGGCATCTTACCAGTCACACTCTCATATAAAAGTAAGGCTTCCGGTCTTAAAATTGCATACATTTTAATCCAAATCGAGTCGCTTTTCAGCCGATACAAAGGACCTCGAATTCCGGTTGCTTTCATATCGATCATTTCATCCACGCTACATGCGGCATATTGCATTCCATTCAACTGTCGAGCATTTTTATTCATTAATTTCAATTCCGCGTCGCTGAATTCCTCCGACTCAAGTACAACTCCTTCGATTTCTGCTTCCAATTGAATCCATTCCAAAGGTGTCATCATTTTGTACCGTCCGCCATATTTGACTGGAAGGCTGTCGATCCCGATAAACTGTTTTAAATCTTCATAATTTGAAATTAGTCGCACACGTAACTGAGTACGGTCGGCTGCTTGAGTCTTAATAAGCATATGAATCAGACTTCTTGTGATCGCATTACAGTTAAGGATGAGAATGTGCTGCACAATTTCGGGATATTGCGACCGCATGGTCTGAAGCAAGTCTGTAAACATTCGCGTTTCTAAAAAATGCTGCTGTAAAGAGCACTCTTCCGCGTCAATTATGAAGACAACGCCATTCGCGTTATTGTCTTCCATACTCTGTACTGCGAGATCTGTCAGATACACACAAAGACGTCGAGCGTCTTCCAAAGAAGTGAAGCAGCTCGAATTGTCTTGTCCTTTTGCGATAGTTTTCAGCTCGACTGTAAATTGAGGTTTGAAGAACTTTAATTGGAGTAAAATGATGGGACACTTGTCGACATCGGTGGCGTTTTCGAGATAATGCACGTACCCTTTCTTGAGCTCTGACTGTATCCGAGTCATTCGGATATCGAGAGATTCATAGGAGAATCGATG
The DNA here is from genome assembly GCA_905220665.1 of Albugo candida. Classification (NCBI taxonomy): domain Eukaryota; phylum Oomycota; class Peronosporomycetes; order Albuginales; family Albuginaceae; genus Albugo; species Albugo candida. Next base: position 70,666 of record CAJNAR010000179.1, read on the forward strand.
TCTAAATTGGTGTTTTTCAATGAGCTGAGAGGCTGCTTTCATGACATTCCATTGATTGCGACATAGTGTTCGTGACAACTCCTTTTGGGAATATACGCCTGAAAGAGCTATCGCATTGGCGAGAGCCTCAAGAGCTCCATTGGGGGCAGCTAATGTACATTTTGAGTTCATGTGTGTGTACGGAGTGGAGCCGTCTCGGTGGCAAAATGTGAATAGATCAGTGAGATAAGACGGAAATCATTTGCATACGAAGATATTTATAGTATTCTATAATTGTATACTGGAGGCTAAAATTAGTGCTTATAGGATACTGGTACAAGGTCGGTACGTACACTGGTCTCTGGTCGGGGTCGTGGGTGTGCCGATATGGTACCAGTAAGGTACCATACGACAATGAAAAATGCAATTGACGTTTCTCTTTTGTTCAGAGTGCATCTTTCAACATATTCTACCATTAAAACAAGACAATCTCTACATTCAAGCCGGTATCGTTTCTTGCCTTTGCTCCATTTCCATCCCCGCTCCTGCTCTTCCACCGGCTTTATCACCGGCAATTCCAATAGAGGTACTTCCGCTCGAGCCTGAAACGGAGCTGGATTTCATTTTAGAAGATGATATCAATCTGTATTGACGTCCCATTGTTTTTCTCGTCATCAATGTACCATCTCCATTTTCCGTCCCAGCGTTGGGACAGCTACAAACCAACGTCCCATGACATTTGGTACACGGCAAAGTTCTTATCACGCCCGCTCCAATCGATGCTGCCAGCGAAGGACCTGTTCGGACTCTACCAGGTACCTCTTCATCCTTCCCATTACCATTCTCCGTCACATCGACAAGATCGACTTGTGGGACGTACGCCATCATGCGTATCCACCGTCGACGTCGGACCGAAGCGCCCAGCCTCTTCGAACTCGATTTACCTCTCGCCAGATGTGCATTAAATCGTCGAAAGTCGGTAGCATAACTCCATCCCTCGTCGTCGCAGTCTGTGTACCGCTTATCAATTTTCCATGGTGTTGTCCACACCCAATGCGGGGGCAGCCGAATTTGCTCGAAACCCAGCTCCACGTGGCCGCTGCGATTGGTGAAGCGAGCTCGATCGGTTGGCAGTAAATGATTTGGACCCCATTTTCCAAACAAACTCATCCGTTGATTTTCAAATATCTCTTCCAACGCGACTGTGCCATCTAACGTGCTATTGAGTCGATTCGAAATGGACGGTTTTCTCAGCAAAGTGGGACCAGCACCACTGGGACTGGCAGCACTATGGATGCAATGAGATGTGATCGAAGATTCAGATAACACCTGAAATCGTTTCTTCTTTCCGGGTTTTCGACTCCATTTTCCGATAGAATGACTTGTGTCATGAGACTGCGAATCGTTCCACGATATTGGTCCATCCGGTACGAACGCTTCCGTCTCGCTGGATGAGCGTAATCCAAAATTTGCTTTTCTACGTGCTGATAGATTTTCCGTGGTCTCTGATGGTATTTCGTATGTATCATTCGAATCCACCGACAAGGAGTCTTTATTCTCGACGACATACTTTGCAATATACTCGAAAAGCGCTTGATTGCTTTTCGCGACAGACTCCCGAAAGCTTGAGACGATTTTGCTTTTGAAAAGCGTGCTTTTAGTGAATGGAACAGCCGCGTGCACTTTAGCAACGATGATACCCTGGGAATCAATCTTGAATTCAACGTGTTGTTCGGCAGTGAAGCAATCGTGGTATGGAATATCCTGCAGCTCTGTTTTGATCTCCAGGACCATTGTCTTCATCCGAGAGAGTGCGTGATGCACATCGACCTTTAGAGTTGCTGGAGAGAGTGGATTTGACGATGGAATTTGAATATGCTGCTGATTCTTTGTGCGTGTGCTGGAAGGACCGATGGGAGCGTGCGTAAGTGATCGAAACCTCAGCTCACGCACAATGCCACCACACGCTTCAGAAATCTGCCAAGGATCTACTTCCAATTCTGTATCGCCAACACTCTGACGCAATTCCTCCATGCGATGCTCCGCGCCGTTTGCATAAAAGCACGCATACAATTTGTAGAGAGAATCCATCTCTTTAGGAAGTGAGAAATCGCCGATAAAATGACGTTCGTTTTCGTTAGAAGTGAGGAATGGAGTTTTCGGCTCTTTGACACACCCGTCTTCTGTTCCATTTGCGGGATACTCATCCGATCCAATTGCCTTCTCCCATTCTTCCATCATTAATTCACTAGCAGTTTGTACACTTTCGCGTGTCGATGAAATGATTTTCGATTTGAATAAACAGCCTTTAGAGAACGGAATCCCCAAAAGCACTTTGAATACAAATCCATTCCCATGCAACCGCACAAAACGATTGACTTTCTCCACCGCAAAGCAGTCGCCATAGGGGATATCGTGCAACACCATTTTCGATCGGATGATCAATTCCGCTGGATCGATGCACGCTCGAATGTTATTTTCGATACAACTGTTTTCATCGGATGAGGTTATTGCGTTGAATGCGTTATTTGGAGCTGTTGGTACCAGCAATTCCGTCAATGTGCACAGAGTCGATGATGGTCCTATGGTCGCATTCGTGAGAGATCGGAAGGATGATACTCGAATAAAGCCTCCGTACTGTTTTGCCACTTCCCATTTCCCCACTTCAGTCTCCGTCTCACCACGTGCATCTCGATATCCTTCCCAACGCTTTCGAACGGTTGGATCGGCTTCATTCCGATAAAACAAATCGAATAGAAGCTGACAATCCGTGATACTCGATGGTACCGAATACTCTCCGACAGATTCCAATTGGCTTTCATTTGTAACGAGAAACGGTTTGGCAGATACGACTTGACCCTCATCCTTTTCACTTTCACCATGACTCTGGGTACGATCTCGCATTGAAGAAGCGGTGTACTCAAGCTTAAGTAACACTTGTCCGAGTGTCGCGTTCTCCGTGAATGCGACTAAAGGCCAACAGCATTCTATTTCGCCTCGTTTCATCCCATAAATTCCAAATAGTTCTGAAATCGAAATAGACACCTGCCCGATTTTCGTGGTGAGACATCGTAATCGAGTCTCATACAAAGTGAGTATAAGAATTTCGGGAAGCGCTGAGATGACAGACGATGAAGCAGTGACGCCAATAGCTTTGCGACACTCATCACATTCAGAGCAAAAGTGATCTCTAAACTGCCAGCTCCATTGATCGTCCCAATAACCTTTCCATTCACACAATTTGTTGGAAGGGTTTGTCCCACTGGAACATCATTTCGTGTGTGCCCTTCCGAGTGAAATTTGATGACAAAATAAAATTGACGAAGAGTGGAGTCATTCAGGTACGTTAATTCCTTGATCGAGAGGTTCAGAGTGTGTGATTGCAGTGCTGGTCGTTGATCTTGAGTTTCTTTCGTCAGAGAGGTATCATTCGGTAACGAGACTGAAGACGCAAGAACAGGATAGATACGATCGACTCCTGGGTTTTTGTATGTCGATGCTTCAATAGCACGTTTGGTCGCGACACATAGCCACTTTTTCGCTGTCATTGGATCGTCCACACGCATGTAGTATGTACCACCTAATGTACCACAAAGTTCCAATGTATTTGTCCCTATTTCGATCGGGTCCGCAGGCTTCACTGCAAAGATTTTAAGTGACATTTTCAGATTTATATTTTTTCGAGCGGCATCGGCAGTTGAAAAAACCCGAATTCTCGCATTAGCGTCTAATGACACAAACCGTTTTTTCCATTTTCTACCTTTACTCGAGCTTTTCTTAATAAACACCCAGCCAAGAAGTGGATCATTTCCCAGCTCTATGAGTGAAGAAACAAAGTCTTGTTTGCTGTACAACGTGTCGGTGAAAAAAGGCAGCGAGTAGTATGGTGAGGAGTGAGGCAAGAAAGTAGCGAGGGGTGGTGACTGAGAATCCGACTCACGCAATACTTCGGGCGATGTGAGACCTTTTGGGGCTATACAGCGTGACAATTGGCGTGTTTTTTTCGCTTTCAAGGATGCGTGTGGAGTGAAATTGCTCGATGAAGCCTTGGACCTGTTCTGGGTGTATAGCAGAAAACAGGCAAAGACGATGAAAACGGCGAGTGTCAGTAGGACGATTGTATCGTTGTATACGCTCATGGAATCCTTCGTGATACAAACGTCATTTCTCTCTGTGGGTGATGAGATTGGCCCATGATTATTGGATGATTCGATCGCATCGGTCTCCATTTTAGCGATTCGCCAGTTACGTGGCGATACCCAGGTATACGGAATGGTATACACTTGATGGTCCGAATTTTCTCTATGATCCGTATATAAAATACAGCTTTGTATTCACATACTTTAATGCAGATAACGCGACTCAAACTAGAAAAAAGCGTAAAAAAAGAATTGGTGTCGACTTGTGAGCCTCGTTGTACCACGAGCAGTGTCCTATGATGCAAACAGAACTCGTGCTATAATACGCGTAGAAAACACAATGGGAATCGCATGAGTGAGCAATTATCGTTAATTCTGCGCAGCGAGGCTTTTCTCATCAGGCAATGACACATTGGCATTGACGGTCGGTTGTTCTTTTGTCTTGTTTTCTTCACGTTCTTTCTTCAACTTTTCATTTTCTATCGTTATTTTACCATTCTCATCCCTCGATATGCGAGTGATTCCGTCAGTTCCGTGTTTGATTGTTATTTCATCCCCTTCCTGAGTTTTAATTGTGGTGGTATGTGTTTCCACAGACGGATCGTCTTTCAAAGTCGTACTCTTCAGATTTCCGGTGCGCGTACTCTCCTGCTGCTTCACTTCCGTTGTCTCGTGTGCGCTTGCGATTTGATCTTTCGTATTGTCACGATTAACAACGATGAAGCCGTCACGGAATGTGTTGGTTGATGTCACTGTTCAAAGAAATCACACACAAAAACAAACAAATTGGAGGATAAAACGTGATGTCATCGCAATCGGGTAAAATGAGTACAAAAAACGAACCAAAGCCTTCCGGTACAATCCGCACGGAAAAGAACAGCAGGAATAGTGTAATTATCAAGAGATACAGCATATGCATGCTTTTGAATTTATGATGCTGCGGAGGTCGGGTCAGGTCAAACGGGCATTTCTCTTTATTCGCAGCGCGAGATCGAGTTCTCATACTTTCTGACTTGATGGAGCCGTCTTTAAATTCCATTCCAAGTGATTGGCTAAAAGTAGCAGTGTTTAAAAATGACGCAGAATCACTTATTGGGTGAGAATGACTGTAATCGTACACTTGGCATTCGTTATGAACATTTACAGTCAGCAACACCACCAAACCCGTTTTTATACCCTCGGTCTCTATTCCGTTTACAAAACGAAACGGGCATGTATCCAATTTTAGCAACACATCCGCCACAGCTCGTGCAACATTTCCAGCCAAATCCAATATTAGAGTCATGCGCGGGTAAATTCGTAATGTCAGCGGCGATGGGTGTGGGTTACTTGGTCTATTTCTCAATAGTCGCATTGGCTTAGAGGTATCTCTTTAGGGTACGTAATGGGGAATCTGTTTGGAGTTGTCCTTGGAAGTTATGAAGGAATGGCTCCTCCTATCCCGATTCCAGGCCAGAGGGAAGCACCCAAAGTTCCTTGGAAAGAATCGGTGAGTCGGAAGCGATGAGGTCATTTATTGTGTATGCAAATTGGCTTTTTAGATGCGTGGAGCTTTACGAGTGACTGCAGGCAAATGTCGCTATTGGGGAAATAACTTTATGATTATATCGGGTAAGATTGCATTGAATCAGTCGATATAGATAATAGGGTTTCTACGGCGTGTAGCTATGTTTTCTGGCTTGGAATGTGCCTCGGAAAAAGTTCGAGCTCGTCACGATGTGGGGAATGAGCTCCTTGCAGGATGTGCTACTGGAGCTACTTTGGCTTACGGTCAGGGAATTCAAGCACAATGCTTAGGATGTGTAGGATTTGCAGCATTTTCAATGGCCATTCATCATCTCACAGATGGCAAATTCTGATACGGCGACATAACTTGGACAAGAGATGCATTAGAGAAAGTGAAATCCCGACCAGTTATTTATCAATTTGAATCAAAATCAGAATCTAGAACGTCGTCATCCGCATTGTCAAGATCTTGATCGGTAGAGTTCCCTTCGATCTCACTGAGCTCTAGTCCTTCGTACGCTTCTTCATCTTCTTCATCTTCTTCGTCAAACTCTTTCATTTCAGTCTGAGAATTCTCTATTTTTTGCTTTTTACCAGGCCGAGTCGAGTCTTCTACATGCTGCACGATACCTTCATCACAAAACAAAACTGTATTCAGCCGCTGTTTTGCATATATCGAGTGCTGGCATGTCCGTGCGTTGATATCAAACACGTGGACCATCCTGTCCAGTCCGACTGCTGCCAAATATGGTAAAGTCGGATGGCGCGACAAGCTGCGAATAGCTCCATCTGGTCCGAGGAATCGTCCGAGATGTTTCAGCGTTCGAAGGTCCAACACGTCCAAACAGCCTGTCGTATCCGCCGCATACACATGCAATCCATTTGGATCGACGCACAACGCGTTGATCGGATGGTCGCCAAAATCGATGCTCTGTATGGGACGTCTCTGTGTATTTGTGTCATACAAACGGATTTGATGATACCCTGTTCCAACTACAAGTCGATGACCGTTGCTGTTGCCTTGTGAGAGAAATTCGATATCTTTTACCCAAACGGGAACTCGTAATTGCAGTTTATCAAACGGAACATTTTTGGCTCGAAATACTATTTGTTGTGTTTCCAACGACCAAATTTGTGCATCGACTTCTTTTCCACCAATTGCAAAGTGTCTCTGCACACTTTGAGCATCTTTTTGTGGTTCGAGTCGCATGCACTCTATTCGCTCGCTCAATTTGATCACATTGCCAAGTTGGTTCGTGGACGGGTTATACTCTGACACGATTCCAGAGTCCGTCACATGAAGAACAGAGCCTTTGTCTCTAATTATGTCCAAGCCAACACATTTTCCTTCTTCTATTTCACTCGTCCAATTTGGGATACATTCCGACAACCGTTCATGGCGTACAGTCAGGTTCTCAATGTAGCCATTGGCTCGAGCGAGGACTATAGAATTACACGCTTGTGTGGGATTCTGATCCGCTTTGTGCCAACACATATGCTGTATCCCATGAGATCGACATTGGCTTTTCGTGCCAGTAGATAGGATAATCTGTTCTTTTTTCTCTAATGCGATTGATTTAAGTAAACCTGTTTCGTCTCCGACCAAAACACGCATGCTGACTTGTGTGATTTGAGCCAATCGATTAGTCTATCAATAAAGTTGATTCATTATGCGGCCAATCAGATGCTCAAAATTAATTAGATTTTGAAGGAAATGTCCACAACTGATCGAAAAAAATTGATCGACCAAAGCGTTCGCTTCCTACAACATCCGACTGTGCGAGACACTCCGCTGTCGGAGAAATTGAAATTTCTTGAGAAAAAAGGGCTGACGTCTCAGGTGATGTTTCGAACGTGAACGGATTGCGCTGATGTCTGATCACATTGCGCGGCAGGAAATCACAAGAGCTTTGAAGGAGTATGAAGAAGCCGTCTCCAGCCAGACAAATCAGATTGCTTCATCGATGGTATTGAGCGTGATTTCTATATGGGTTATAAGCAGTATTTCGAGTTATGTGCAAATGTAGACTGGTCTAACGAGCGGTTCTCGACTGCTCGATCGAGTTGGCGTCATTGTTGGAGGCCTTTCGGAATTCGGGTACCTTGTGTCGCTTCGATTATCTCAAGAAGGAGCAAAACTCTCCGTTGTGGACCTAGCTTCCAGGAAAGGTATCGGGAAACAACACGAAACCGATTGGAAGATCTTTTATGGCGAATCTTACGATTGGGATTTTTTCGATACATCATACAAAACCATCGCCAACGAGTTTGATCGAATTGATTTTATTGTCAACTGTATACCAATACAAAACATTCCAATTCACAGACTCGTTGACCAAAATACTACGATACAAGACAATCTTTTCGGAAAAGCAGCGCACGCAACGTTCTTGAGCTGCAAACGAGCCATTCATCAAATGCTGACGCAACAGAAAGAGAGCATCTGCGGTCGAATTCTTAACGTGATAACAGGTCACATCAAACACTCGTCCAAAGAGAGCTTTGAGGCAGCGGTACTCCGTCACCTCACCCACTATATTGCGACCGAGTACGGGCCGAAAGGAATTCTTTGCAATAATATCGCAATTGATTCGACATTCTTTCCAGCGCTTTCAACCTGCGGGATAGATCAGCCACCGTCATCAGAATTTATAAAGTATGGAGAAGATGCAACCAACATGGTGCTTCATTTTGTTTCTGACCAAATTCGATGTATGAAAGGCGTAAGTGTAGTGCTACATGAGAATGCTTAACACAATGATAACACGCTATGACGGATATGATATTGACATAACGATTGTTAACTAACGTTGAGGCAACGGTAACCAGCCGCTGAAAATGATTAGAATTCGGAGCATTTTGTCGTCATTGCCGCGAGCGAATGCGAATAGAACGCAGTCATTTCCTTCGATATTGAAGAAACTCAACGCACCGTATTCGTCGACCAGCGATTTTCAATACGTTGCTCCTCCTAGAGTTTCCAGAGAAACAACCTACCGATTCGGACTGAAATTGGATGATCCTGATCAAGTACCCGCAGAAATTCGAGACAGCCCATCTTTTTCGCAATTAAAGGCCATTTTGAGCCTTTCCAACGCTTCAAAACGGGAACTGAACCAAGCACAAGTCGCCAAAGCTGTGGAAACATTTCAACGCTTTCCAGGTGACACGGGATCAACAGAAGTTCAGATCGCAGTTATGACACAAAAAGTCGCCCGACTTACGGAACATGTAAAGACACATCGCAAAGACAATCACTCTCGTCGTGGTCTTTTGATTTTGGTGCAGAAACGAAAGAAATTGATCAAATATTTACGACGTGAGAATTTGTCAAAGTTTAGAGCGGTTGTAGGCGCTTTAGGATTACGCTTTTCGTAACCTAATACTTCTTATTCGTTTCATTGGATTTGGATACGTTGTACACGCTGACAGTATCCATTTGACATTACATTTCGTCAGATACCACACAAAAAAGGACCGGTCGATCAGCCGTCTCGAGTCGTAATCGACCGATAGATCTCAGGTCTTCGATCTCGTAATAGACCCCAACTAGCTCGTCGGATGTGATACTTTTCCAAATCAAATGTCTCTACTAAAACTCCTTCGGATTCTCGATCGGCTACTTTTAGCAACTCTCCTGTCTGCCCCGTTATGAAGGAAGATCCAGTAAAAGTCACTTGTGCACCGTCCATTGTTTCTGTACCCACGCGATTCGATGCTATTACTGGTACCATATTTGCTGCAGCGTGTCCTTGCAAGACACGTTGCCATTGATCGCGTGGATCATTCCGCAGATCATATAGACTTGATCCCATCGCGCTGGTAAAAAACAGGATTTCCGCACCGTGTAGTACCAATCCTCGAGCCACTTCAGGATACCATTGATCGGATCCGATTGCAACACCGATCCGCCCATATCGCTGCAAAGCGTCAACTCATTACACTAAACAAAATTTGTGGTTCTTCACGTACCGTCTTGAACGCTCGAAATGGTTCATCAGAGGGCGAGAAATAATACTTTTCATTGTACCCCAAGCGATCGCTAATGTGATGTTTTCGTATCGTTCCGAGAATGGAGCCATCTGCGTCGATGATCGCACAGGAATTATAATACGAGTTGTGGTGTCTCTCAAAAAAGGATATTGGAAGAACAACGCGCAACTCTTTCGCTAGCGATGCCATTCTTCGAATCAGTGACGAGTCAGCCACCGTAGTTGCTAATTGAAAATGGGCAGCGTTTGTTTCAATCGGAAAATATCCAAAGTGAAATAATTCTTGGAGTAGAACGATTTGTGCCCCTCGAGAAGCCGCAATGCGAATAAGTGACTCCGCTTTCTTCAAGTTCTCTTCCTGTAAGGCGCAGCACATTTGCGTAGCTGCAACCGTTATAACCTGGTACAAGCCAAGGACATGGTAACGCGTGATGGAAATAAAGTACGAGAATGTATACCCTTTCATACGTTGAGTCCTTTGACATGAAAGCACACGATAGATTGTCTAACGCCTTTTTTTGAGAAGCCGAGCTTTGCGAGGACACAGAACCTGATCGGTGCATATCTCTACTTGTGCGAATTTTATATATTAAAGCAGTATTACCATCAAAATCGAAAAGTATAGTGGTGTAATAAGATGTATTCTGTCATACAATCACACCAATATATCGAGCTGTAGAGTATTTAGCTGTTAATTGCGGCCAATGTACGACGAATTCATCAGCAAATAGATAGAGTAATTTGCCAGTTAGAGACAAACTAGTGACTCTAGCAAAACTCTCACAGAATAAGATTTTGGGATTGAATAGTATCCCGACAAAATGATACAGCTTGACAGCTACACAAACTGGCACAGATGTTCCTAAGGAAGGGAGTCAGACTACTTGTTATTTCTGATGATGCCGGAATGTACCTGGTCCATTACACAGCAGTAAGTCAGGTCGTTGGATCCAAATGATGTGGAAACAAATGATAAGTGAGTGAAGCGTAGTATAAATCGATGTGAGCCAAGATTGCCCGACCTACGTCCCATTCGATCACTCTTAACATCGACAAGGAGATAACAATTACCTCACGGCTTCGTGGAATGACGATAAATTGATCGTTCGGGTGTAGATGTCTATCGAGTTTTGTCTTTTCGATACTCGTACTATCTGATGAGGCCACAACGAATGTTATCGGAGAGTAGATTTCTGTATCTAATTTTTTTATCAGCTGTAGCATCTCAGTGGTGTGGCCGCCGGATCCCAATACTATCATTGTTCGAATCGTTCGAGACCGCTTTTGTTCATGTTTTTCCTCCGATTGACGATTCCTTAAAAGGGAGTTCTGCTTCAATATTAGTGTTTTCAATCTCTGCGGAATGAGAGTGCTCCATCCTCGCCAAAGAACGAAAAAAATAAGTAGAATTATTATAACGGCAGCCACCATCTCCAATCGGCGTACTTAAAAGTGCGCTCCCTTTAAGTTCACAGTTCAGTAGCGCGTATGTGGTGTCATTACAACGTCGTGTGCGGATGCCCATCCACTTTAATGAAATATAGAAAAGCGTTAATGTCGTGAGACCATCGTCTTTGAAAATTCATGTCGTTCTGATGTTATTGGAGCCTTAAGGGTGGCCGCTTGTTTGTAGCGATATTCCATTCTACAACTTGATGAAAGTAACCACTAGAGAGCCGATCGTCGTGTGCTGTGTATGTATACGTGAAGATCCTTAGAAGTGTCGCATGTGTCGCCGCATCGCGTTTACAAGTACTCGATGAGTAATCAGTGGGGAGAGACGTATGTACCTGACGATCGTCAAACATGAAAATCCACCTTAATCATCCCAAGTGACTTGTCACTAGCGTTCGCTACCACGTTACAATCGCATTCGCCTGGGGACCGTATCTCGAGCCTCATAGTCTTCAAATCTTACTTTGCTATTTGCTCCTCGGAATTCAAGTGAAAATACGATGGGCTCTTATATTGGCATAGCCAATGATTCTTACAGTGATTTCCATTGCAAAATAGAGCGCGATTTTGAGGCAATGAAATTGGAGCTGCGTATTGGAGGATTTGCAGCCTTGTTACTGCCATTCTTGGTCACTCCTGTAATGCTCGCGCTTGTTGGTTCGGTCGCACTATTTGGTGGGTCCCTCGTCGCTTTACATTCGGTATCTCATCATATGGGCAAGCCGGCAGGTGTAGTCCAAGGTGCTAGTGGCGTTGTATCTCCTAACGCTGCGAATTTTTCCGATATTGTGCGTGCAACTATCGATAAGAAATTGAAGGAGAAAGGATTTCACTTTATCAAGTCGCATGGAAAATACACTTCAGAAAAAATGATGCCGTTCAAATGGAGATCGATTGTATGTTATTCATACTCGACGGAAGTGGACAGACTCGTTGTTAAGATATACAGAAAAGGTGCCGTGTTCAGTGCCTTCAAACATAACAACGTCAATTGGAATTTAATATCGTCGATTATGGAAGAGCAACCTGAAGTCGTCAACATAGTCAATCGCCGAACTTCTTAGACCTTGCGGGTTGAGTCAAGTAATATGATGACACCAAAATGATCACATATCCACTCGATGTGATTTTATCGTCAAGTCTCAGTAATCGATACATTGCGCAGCTTCTCCTATGCGATTTATACACAGCACTCGTTTTCAGATAAGAAATCTTTCGCATATAGTCGCTACTAATGAAAACACGTGTTTTTTGCAACCCATGCGGATCGTCAAATTCCGATTGTTTATCGATGGAAACCATATCAAAAATATGCAACATTTAAAGTGCGAATACCTTCCTTGTAAATGTATTGTATGAGTGATTGTAAAGGCTACTTTGATCTTTGACATCTCTTATAGGCAGTACACGATATTCAATAAAATACGTCGCTGTGAGCGAGTCACCAGCTGGTCTACTCCTCGCCATAGCGACGTCGAGTAAATGTCCCGAATGAGTAGCGTAGGATAGCCGCTGTTTTCTTGCTTGATAGCTGGACATAATAGATATCCGGATGACCGAGGTACTGCGCCTTAATGACACATTCACATACTATGTCTCTCCCACGCTATCGAATGTGATCGTATACAGAGGACATGTAATTTCACTGGCAACATAGAGCAACACGGCGAATGACATATTCAATCGATTAGGGAGATCTATTTGAGGCTAGTAGCACTGATAATCAAGAATATATGTTGTGCCATTGGACGCGACATTGCGAGTAACAATCCGCGATTTGCACTGCTTCTTCCCGTAAAACATTCCTCAGCAGGAAATCTTATCGTCTCAAGAGCGCGTTCGAGGTAAAGGAGAAGCTTAAAGTTGCGTGGTAGCCCTTAAAACTGAACGCATCCCACTACGCTCATTCCATATTTTTGAAAAAGATACAATCACACAACGCAATAGTAAGAGTCCAGTGAGATCGTTCGACAAATAATCCAACTAATGATTTCCTAATGACCGGAAAAAGGTGACTTATCGTCGCGTTCGGACGCAAAAGGTTTGACATTTTACATTTTACACGATCAACGACAATTTCTCGTGACCTCTTACAATCTCATTCAAAATCTGCAGTTTGGAAGACAAGTGAATACACAATGGGGTCCTATGTCAGCATCATTAATGATACTCCCAGCGAGGCTTATTGTAGAGTCGATAACACACTTACATTGAAAAAAGCATTAGCTTACGCAGCTGGTGCTTCTCTTCTATCACTGCTCCTAACTAATTGTGAGATTATCCCAATTCTGACATCATTAGGCTTGTCTTCAATGCTTCTGACCGCTTCAGTATTGATACCTTCTCAGCGGAGCATGACCGCAGAGTTTATACGAAGTGTCGGTGCCACTGTACCTCACGATGCGAGAGATTACAGTGAACTTTTGCATGCTACTATCGATACTAGAATGCATGTGTTTGGTTTTGACTCGATTCAGCCCAAACAAATCTACACGTCCGACACATTATCGCTTTTTGTACAACGAACAGCTTATTGTTACAATTACGTCACGCAGTCCGATATGATCACCGTCCACGTATACAGTAAGAATTTTATTTCCGATGGCTCCGCAATCCATGGCGTCGATTTGTATCCATTATCTATCATTACCACAGGCTCCTCTGAAGTCGCCAACTTTTTCAACGCAATGAGTTCAAATCAGACATCTCGAAGTTGAACAAAGTTGGAGCGGAAACACTACGAGTCACAAAGATACTTTAGCACTGTGTTAATGAGGCAATATATTATCCAGGCTTTTCCCGAGGCAAAAGCTCTATGCATATCGCCTTCTTCACGTAGTGGAATTGATCTAAAGAACGACTTTTGATTAGAGGAGCAGCACTAGTGGTTTCTTACTATGAAACAGGATCATTAGTCGACCAAGCCAGGTAAGATATTCCCTCTATAAAAAAGGTTTACGAGACTGCAGTTGTAAATTAAGTTTTGACTCAAACATCCGACGCATTGACGCCAATGTTGTGCTACTCTTTTGGCAAATGATACATGCGTGAGACTTGAAGCGTATATCTCCTTCTAAACATTGCTGACCGAGATCCGCACTCATCAATCGTCATTGTCGACAACTATCGCGATTCGATGCAAATTGTCATGTTGAGCATCGCTTGATGTAGCAGGAAACACCGCAGAGCTATACCATAGCACATGGATAAAAGGGACTCTCAAATGGTCGATCAAGAAGCTTTCAAAAGCACAAGTAGAGCAGAGTTGACACTTTGCGATGATGCCAATTACGAAGCAGAGAACGATGAACTATCATTGCAATCACTACTTACGTTAACTGAAGCGTGCGCGAAAATAGCGTTCCCACGCCAAGCTGTGCTCCAATGAAGTCTGGCCATTCAACACGTTCCAAGACGCAACCACATGCATCACGCCGACTTTCTTCGATGACGACCATACACAATCTAAAAATCCTCATTCGTGGCGCAAAAGGAAGCGGGAAAACGTGTTTATTTCATCGATTACAAGGAAGACCCATTCCTTCCGAATATCAAAGCACATATCAAATTCAAGTTGAGAAAATTCAGTGGCTGTCGAATGAATCGGTAGAGCCTGTACAGTGTGAGTTATGGGATGTTGTGGATTGCGCGTCCTCTACTGAGACCGAAATTCAGGCTTCAGCATTCGTTTTACCTCAGCATATTTCCGTGATTTCAAATGGGTCGCATACAGTTGCACCGGCTGACACAACTACTGTCAATATTTATCATCAGGCAACAAGTCTGATATTTATATTGAACATTACTGACTGGGAATCGTACACTTATGTTCGTGAAGCACTTGCACAAGTTCCTCGCCATATACCGATTGTCATACTCGGCAATTTCAGAGATAAAGGTGCAAAACGTCAAGTGTTCAAGGAGGATATCGAGGAATTGCTTAAGGCAGCTGGAATCACCGCAAATGAGGTTTTTGATGTACCCGAACCGATGTATTTCGAGTGTTGCCTGAAGAATTGCTATGGATTGAGAACTTTACATCAGTACTTTGGCATTTCATTTTTTCATTCAAAGCTTGGAAGTTTACGGCAGCAAATATTGACTGTAGAAAAGCAGCTAACTCGGGTAAAAAGTGACGTTCAAAATAGTATAATGGAGCAGCGTTATGCTGATTATCTCAAAGAGGTCGAAGCACTTCAACGGAAATTAGAATTGGATCCCTCTGAACTAGAAGCGCGGGAAAAGTCCACTCAAGACCCTGAGGATGCTTTGATTCGTATGAGGAATGACGCGGAGGCGGTCGATCAAGATTTGCCGTCGCGCTATTCTCTCAAGGCAAACCTTTCAGATCTTAAGCTTGCATCTGATGACGACGGACCTGATCCTCATCCTTCTAGAAGCGTATTCGAAGCAGGGATGCATCTTTGTCATGGCGACAACAATGAAATAGAGAAGCATGGCGTCAACTTGAATACAGAAGTGATACCGTTGGGGATAAAGTTGGAAGATTTTCGAGTCGCAACCACGCGTCCGAGCGATTTGGACAATTTCTATTCGGACGAGGAAGATGATCATGCAGACTACGATGTGATCATCTCGCCAAAACGTCGTATAGCACAAGCAAAGGGCGCTCATAAGCAAGCATTCCTCGACTCGGATGTTTCGTCTGATGAGATGGAACGTTGAGAATGACGGCCAACAACGACGATGAAAGCTTTAATGACCGTCGAATTAGGGACTGCATCGATTTTGAGATAAAGGCGACATCGTGCCGAATAATAAATTGCATTCGTGGAGTAAATGGACGTGAGCCATAATCGCTACGTAAGTGGCCTCACGGTACCACGACAATCTCCTGAATCATGAATATGCGCTACATGGCAATTTCTTTGGCGTACTTTTCCTTTGCTTCTTTTTCCAGAACTACATTCACTCTTCCTGTAGTTGGATCGGTTCCTAGTGGCCGTCGAAAGAGCAATATGTGCGGCTCCGGCCTACATGTGTGACAGAAAATTGTTTTTACGGACTGTGTGACGTCAAAACGTGACTACGTACTTATGAATGGCATAATGTACCCATCCGCGACTCTGCTGTACTCCTAATTGCCGCCATTCCGCCTCTGTGAGCAATCGATCGGGCAAACTTCGCTGCACCTCTTTTGGTAAAATCACGTGTCTAAAGAAGCGCGGGAAAGAATGTTTTAGCTGAAGATAAAAGCTTGTTGGATATTGCCTACAACAGACCTAAATTCGTACTCATCGTCGGCGTATTTCTCGGAGTATTCAATGCGCGAACTCAAGTCGTGCGTCATTAGGAATGAATGTTTGGATTCAGTGAAGCATGTCCACAATTCAGTTAATTGCGACGCAATTCAATTTAAATCTGCTATATCGCATAACCTTTTTCATTTTGTTAAAAAGAAGCGTTTCCCGGCCAGCGCGGAAATGGAATCACATCGCGAATATTCTCGATTCCTGTGACAAAACGAATAAGCCGTTCAAATCCAAGCCCAAATCCGGAATGAGGGACACTTCCATATCGCCTCAGGTCCATGTACCACTGATAATCTTCCACATTGGCACCAGAATCGAGAATTCTCTGCTCTAAGACTTCATATCGCTCTTCTCGCTGGCTTCCACCGATAATTTCCCCCACTCTCGGGACCAACACATCCGCAGCCGCAACAGTTTTCCCATCATCATTCAGACGCATGTAAAAACTCTTGATTTCCTTTGGGTAATCATGTATGACCACCGGGTGTTTGTACACTATCTCAGTTAAGTATCGTTCATGCTCTGAGCCTAAATCGGCGCCCCACTCTGGTTGCACGGTGAATTTTCCTTTTTTGCGGTGTTTTGGCTCCGACAAAAGCTGAATCGCATCAGTATAAGTCATACGTATGAAAGCCTTTGCGACTGTATTCTCAAGGCGTTCCACCAAACCTTTTTCTACTTGCTGATCGAAAAACACCAAGTCCTCTCGACAGTATTCCAATGCGTACCGCGCGCAGTATTTCAAATAGTCTTCCGCTAAATCAATGTTCATTTTGAGATCAGCGAATGCAATTTCTGGCTCAATCATCCAAAATTCGGCCAAATGGCGCGCAGTATTTGAATTCTCCGCTCGGAATGTGGGACCAAATGTGTACACATCAGACAGAGCACAGCAATGCGTTTCCACGTTGAGTTGTCCCGATACACTTAAATACGCCGCTCGGTTAAAAAAATCTTTGGAGAAATCGACACTTCCACTGGGTGTGCGTGAAATAGTATCATTCGCATTTTTGGGCATCAGAGTGGTCACATGAAACATTTCCCCAGCGCCTTCACAATCTGAGGTTGTTATGATTGGCGTATGAATGTACAGAAACCCATGAGTATGGAAAAATTCGTGCGTGGCAAAAGCCATTGCGTGTCGAACGCGCATCGTTGCACCATGAATGTTTGAACGTGGCCGAAGGTGAGCATACATTCTCAAGTGTTCTAATGTGTGCCTTTTTTTCGACATTGGGTATGTCGAGGCGTCCGGAATGGTTCCACATACGTCGACTTTGGAAGCTTTTATTTCAATTTCTTGACCTTTTGCAGGAGATTCAACTACCTTTCCAACAACAGAAAAGCTTGCTCCTACACCGCCCGAAGCTAACGCAGCTGCAAATCCCTCTGTTTCGCCTTTAGTGATGACAACCTGAATACTTCGAAAGCAGGACCCATCATTCAATTGAAGAAAAGCAAACGAACCAGCACCAGCTTCGCGAAGCGTTTTGGACCATCCTTTCACAGTCACTACTTCATTGAGGGAAGTGAGGCTAGATGCAAATAAATCTTTCACACGGATGCGGTCACGTCGAAACAGCGCGGAGGTGACAGCGGAAGTCATGGAGCACCAGACAGCAGTGATTTGTTGCAATTGGTTGATATTTATTTTTAATACAAGTACAACCAATCGCTGTCATTTCTGACTATTTTATTCACCAATCAGATATTGTCTAGAACAAGCTTTTCAATCAATCAAATGGATATGCAATTTCTAGAGCTTTATGTTTTCCGATAGCGTCCGCTGGTTGCTTTCGAATAATGACGTAACACGCATGACGACCGTCCATGTAATGGCTTGACCTGGCGCCATCCGTGTCAAACGAGGCAAAAGTCCTTTCCAAAGCGCCATGAATCCTTCTTCTTTAGCGATTGTCTGTATCGCGTGAAAGACACCTCTATATTTTAATGTTTGACCTTGAATGCTTTCTTGTGCCATCAATCGAGTCTTCAGAACATCAGCCGGCGTATTGAAGCAAGGACCAAGTGATCCAGCAATCATGCCATTGATGAAGGTGGCGTATGGCGGTAGAAGTATGCCATCACCATCTTCTTTCTTCCACAAATTTGAATTGAGCCAGGCCATCGCCATAAAATTGAAGGCTTGGTTACTTCCTTGTCGCGCCATTGTAGGAACATTTCCTTTCCATAGGGCAGTCCATCCTTCTTGTTTGATGACTTTTCGAGCACAATCAATCGGTCCGCTGTATCTCCCAACGCCGACTTCTTTCTGCATTCGAGTTTTGATCACTTCAAAAGGAGTAACAATAATAATAGACTCAAGACACCCGGCCAGTAGCCCAGCTGAAAAATTAATTCTTGGAGTGATTAGTTGATCCTTTCCACCAGCGATTTTCTCTCGAAACCAAGAAAACGACCCGAAACGAAGTGCGTACTTCAACACCATATTTGATAGAAAAGGGGACAGCCCTTTATATAGAGCCCGACCACCTTCCTGGCGGTAAATAGTATCAATACAGTTCACCATACCTTTATATTTTTGCGTTCTATCGAGTTGCAGCCTTGTTTTTGTCACATCTAATGGCTGTAATAAACACGCTTCAACCACGCCACCTGCCATACCGGCCATCATTTTGAGGTATACAGGTACAGGGCGCGATTGCAAATCGGACGAAATCGCATCTTTCAATGCGCTCGTCGCTAGCAGTTTTCTTTGAGAGGATGTATCGAGACTCATGACCAAAGATTGCTTCTTGCAGTGGAAATCGAAGAATCATTGCAGTGTGACGATATAGCGGCCTAAAAGCGGTAAGGGTACTTTCCGATGAGAACAAGTCTCTCCCAAATTGGACTCTTTTTTATACTCTTTCATTACATTGCACATTTGTATCGGTTCATGGCACAAATTCGTACCGCGTTCATGTCTAACCGTCACACTAGGGCTCTCGATGTAAATTATCAGTACATTTTGGTCAAACATGTTAAAGTCTATACCAGATCTGCACTCTAGACCAAACAAAACTTAGCACTAAGTACTCTGTGTAAATTTACAATTGTTGACTTGCCAATGGCATTATCATTGGCATAGACAATTTAGTTGATACTTAAACCATCACGGCAATCTTGAGGCTGCAGAGACTTTATTTCTTGCTTATAACAGCCAAACGGGTTGTCTCAAGTGCGTTTTACGTGCTATCAAGGTCCAAATAAGTGCGCTTTTGTCCGCTTTTTCTTCTTCATTTTCTTGCGGGCAACTGCTTCGCTACGATCTTCCCATTTACTTTTATGTAATTTTACAGGTCGATTCCCAATGTATTTCCCATTCATCTCCCGCAGTGCTTTTGCGCAATCGAAAGGATCACCAAAGCTTACAAAACCGTACCCACGCGATTTATGAGTAAATTTATCTCGAATGACTTTGGCTCGCTGAAATGATGGAAACGAGCTAAAATTATGAGCCAATAATTCGTCAGTAACCTCGTTCCCCAAGTCGCCACAAAACAAACGGAAATCATTATCTGGCCACTCGGCCAACGTAGCGTCTTCCCACCGCTCTCCACCTGCCACTCGCACAAATCTCTTCGCCCCAACGTGTAACGGTCTTTGTGAGGGAGCGGATACAGATGATTGAGTCGACGTTTTTGGCTTTACGTTTTTATTAGGGTCGTAACCATAGACACTCTGCTGAGTATTCATAAGCTGTTGTTCCTCATTCGAAAGAAGCTGCCCTGTCGTCATATCTACTCGCGGAATGATTGTCTTTGACAGTGTACTCTGTGTGGGTACTGACGACATGTACGCCATTTCACCTGTAATTCCAACGGGGAAACCACTAAGTGCGGCGTATTGTGTTGTCATGTTTCCAGCGATTACTGAGCTACCAATTGCATTTTCTGCCGCATTTCGGTGCGGTGCAGGACGAGGTGGAGCTGCGTATACTTTGGGTGCCATTGAGCTTTCTTTCTTGTTGACATCAGCGCTTTTCTGAATCGATTCATTCACATGATTTTTATTTTGTTCTATCTTGTTCTTGTTTCCTCCATCTTCTTTCGCATTACTCGTCTCAAGCGTTTTTAATTCCGCTTCAAATCGAGCCAACTCATCCTCCAAAGACGCCATCTTGCGTTTTACTGATACGAGGCAGTTATCAATGAAAAACTAACAGTTAGATAACTCTATTCTGATTGGTTATTGGATCGGATGGAAATGAGGCAGTCCAAAGAATGCAAAAGCCAGCATGCGTGACTCGTTCCTTGCAGCAGTTGAATACGCAAACACCGATCCATCCAACTCACTGCGCTCCCTCACTGTCCTCGCCCATTGAGTACTCCATTGACGGTCGCTATCTGTTCCAACGCGAAGCCCACGTCATCCACATTCGTCATCCTCGTACGGGTCACATTCTGCACCAATGTCTTCGCACCAATGACGCACCTAATGCCACAAAATCGATTCCGTTAGCACCCGTAACGTGTATAACTTTACATCCATTGAATGCATTGCAATTGTATGCCGCTTACAGCGATCATCAAGTGATTCTGTGGGATTTTACCGAAGAAAAACAGCTCAAAAGCTTCCATGCAGACTATCCTGTATTTTGGATGCATGTAAGTATACAGCAGCCGTGGATGCTGCATATGGTGATAGGCTTGAAATCGTCGTATTCCTATGTCTATTACAACGTACAACACGCTCGAAAACAGCAAACATTTTCAGATAAAAACGTACCGATATCGGCGATCGCGTTACATTCTGTCGACAGCGCGAATCAAAATGAAAAAGTCGATTATGTAGCAATTGCGTGCGATCGGCACATGGAACTTCTCTGTCTGCATCCAAAAAAAACGGACTCAACTGCTGACAGTATAGCGGTACAAAGGTATACATTCGATCACAATCAAAAAGTCACGTCTGTGGCATGGAATCCCAAAGACAGTGTCGTCGAATTCGCGCTCGGAGATGATAGTGGTCAAATCCATCTATACCATTTACAAGCCGACCAAGCAGCCAGAAAGCTCTCAACTGCATCGTTTCGTGTGCACTCAAAATTACATTGGCATGCACATACGTTGCGTTGTTTACGTTATTCTTTGGATGGACAATTCCTCGTCTCAGGAGGAGAAGAATGCGTCTTGGTTTTCTGGCATCTTGCTACTGGACGACGATCGTATTTGCCGCGTCGATCAGCCCCAATCCTCGCAATCACAGCGCGAAAAGACTCGAATGCGAAGGATACCACTCGACCAAGCACAGTTGGGTACGGCGTTCTCCTAGACGATCACGTTCTCTTCCAATACAACTCGGTCACTCGTGAAGAAGAATGGCACGTTTCCGGGTTTGCTCGAAGTGGTACCAGTGCAAGACTAACCTTACCGAATTTTGAGATACTTGAAGCATTCAAAGGTTTAGCGCCGACGATGGTGTTCGATCCGATCACAGGAACGCTTCCGTTGAATGGACAATCATCTGTCGGATTAATGCAATTCTATGACCCACTTCAAGATCGTGTCGTCCAAAATCTTCAATTAACTGAACGTAATCCCGTTACCAGGACAGAATCTGGAGATGCTATGGTCGTCACAACAGCTCAGAAATGGCTTTTCAGTCCATGTGGCCAATATTTCATCACCTTACAAGCAGATGTTGTATCTCGTGGAGGCAATAAAGACCGATTGACGCCTCAAAATCATACATTACGATGGTGGAAACGTCGGGAAGATGGGTCGTTTTTTCTTCACACAGCTGTAGATGCTCCACATGGAAATAGTCGTGTGACATGTATGGTCTACTCGCCAGATACGCGATATTTACAGAGGAATTGGATGGCCACAGGCGATGAAAACGGTGAATTTCGCTTATGGAAATTAGGACCGTCCTCCAGTGCTAACGAGGTAACTATTTGGCAGTGTCACGCAGTTGTACGACATCGACCGTACCCAATTACATCGATGCAATTCTCATCAGATGGATCACTATTAGCGGTCGCATATGGCAATCTTTTGACAATTTGGAAAACGGAAACAACATCGCTTGGCGCTGTATTTGCTTCTGCCGATGGAAACGCTATTATTGAGATCTTTTTCTCGGACATCGCAACTCCGTTTCTCATCGTAAAGACCATTTACCAACTGCAGACTTGGAATCTTCTTACGCTCGCATTAGTGTGGGAGCACTCGTTTTCTTCCGAAAGAAGTTGGGTCTGCTTGCACCCGTCCCGTTCGCTTGTAACGATTTGCACTCCGATATCGTCTGTTGCCAACGAAAAGTGTGACTTTAGTCTTTTGGAAATCGATATTGTGACTAATGTCGTGAGAAGTGAAACCCGTTTCGAGATGCCTGGGAAAACATCGATTTGGGCGCTCAGTTTCGCTCCAAAGTGTGAAAATCAGGCTCCAGCGGTTGTGCTTATGGATGAGGTATCGAATATGTGGATGCTGAGTCTGTCGGATTCCTCAGATACAACGGATCGACAGAAAGTGAAGGCTGAAGATACGAGTGATCCACGGGGAAAACTGGCTGGCATTTTGCCATTTGGAACGACAAACTCTGAGAATCAGTCGAAAACTTTGAATAAAAATGGCGTGCATTCGATTGAGTCAAAGGATTCCTCAATCGAGCTATTCGATGCTCCCTCGCATGTACTTCCACCGATTTCTAGCATGTATCGCCACTTTATGGACGGATTTATCTCCAAAAAGACAGAAACACACCCCACTGTGAAGGATTCGCATCCGCTTACTGAAATGACAGAGCCTTCTCGTCCACAATCGAAATCGAAGCCGTTCCACGCAAACCTCAAACGATGGACAAATGGACTCAAAATGGAAATGCTGAGTGACTCGACCTCATCGAATGTTAAGAAGTCTAAAACGCAATCGAAATCTTTTCAGCTTTGAGTTTTAAATAAAGCATCGCAGCTCTCGTCTATTTAAAGGTGTCCATTGATCATTTCTATTTATCCCGAATGCTGTCCACGCGAAGCCGCGATGTGAGTCTGCAAGACGCAGTATCTTTGGACTCATTTCCTTTGTGAGAACTCATTGCTTTAGGACTCATAATTGAAATAGAGCGCTCACTCAGTTTTGTCCTGTAGAAATTTTGAGTCGAGTAGTGCGTCCTCAGACAATTCCCACCGTCTTCTTGAGGAAGAACATGCGAGGAAAATGGCTCGTGCACAATATCAACGAAAACAGCGGGAAAAGTGGCAGGAACGAACTGCAAACTCGCCATTTCGGGTCAATTTGATAGCAGAGATTGAGCGTGTGGATGAAGAGAATCGCGTTCAAAGGCTGAAGGCGCAGGAAATAGTGCAAAAACGCGAGAAAGACGCTATTGAAAATGAGATATTTGTTGTCAGTAAATCAGAAGAGGAAATGTGCGACATTGAGAAATTACGATCTGAGAAACGAGCTATCATTCAAGAGGAGAAAAGGTTGCGATCATTATTAGCGCTGGAAATGAGCAATTTACATCGGAAGGAGGATTTAAGTGCTGCTAAATTAGCCGAACGAAGGCGGAAAGCTCTCATAAAAGAATCAAAGAGGGTACAACGCCTACAAGAGGAGGAGACTCAGCGACGACGATATCAGAAACTACTCAAGGAAAAGCACGGAATAATTGCGTAGCGATAATGAATTACAACATATTAGACATTTTTGTGGACGATATAAACTCTGTTCGCGTCGCTAGTCACAATGTATTTGTGTGAAGGGTGCGTGACTACGTAGTTCGTGTTATTAGGAAATGGTATCGGTAGTAGCTGGTCACACACCTGTGAATCGCTCAAAGACTTCTCCAGGATGCTCCAATACATTTGAGGCGTCTTGTAGCATTGAATACAATACATTCGCTACTCTTTTCCCAGTGGTGTTATCTAGACTTCCTGATGCGGACAGAATGGATCCATTTGTACGCGATAAGATTAGCGATCCGATCTGATTTGGCACAAGTTGCAAATCTTCCATCGTGAATGCGATTATTGCCGGGTACGGTACCTGTAGTTTTCAAGCAATTTGTTGTCTTTCTAAAATTTAAAGTGAAAGCTTTACTTTAAGTATAGAAAGTGTGTTTTGTAATGCCCTTGGACAGGCATGTTGTAGTGTTAACATACAAGGTCAATGCTAAATATGTTTTACTTTTACTTCGACATCTATTGCAACAAGTGCAATTCATATATTTTCAACAGGTTATGAGCCCAAAGGATCGTGTTGGCGGCGCAGCCCAACAAGCTACCCCCGCTGTGGTGGTCGATGGTCAGGGCACGACAAACGACCAACAATTGGAAGAAAATCCGGCAGTTCCTGCGGCGGAAGTGGACAAGATGCTCGCCATGCTTGGTGCTTTGTCGGACCGAATGTGTAGGATGGAATCCTCGCAGAACGGACAAGTCAACCGACATCGCAAGGGCTCTTCGAAGTAAAGCACTTTTAGTTCGGTTTTGGGATCTAGATCAGGTATAAATCTACAGACTTCGAGGCATTACTCTCCTCCCAAGCGTTCAACGAATGTCTTGCCGGCCACCTACTTTGGTGCCCGATGAGCAGCTTATGCGTGGGATATGGCTGACCCACAGGCTCAGGTCGATGGCAACTATGGAATGGGCCAGAGAACTGACGATGGCATTTATGGGAGGGGTGCACCTGAAGGATTGTACCCAGGTATGCGTATACCAGGTCCTGGTTATCATCAGCCTGGGAAGGTATTTGAAGGCGTACCGGATGATCGTCAACGAAAAATGGCGCTACAACCTTTCGACGGAAAGGAACTCTGTCATGGACTTGGTAGTGAATTCATAAAATGGGGGAAAGCGTTTGTGCGACAAGTTGGCTTCTCCGAGCGTGTCTATGGATTTGTGTGGCCTGAAGACATCAAGGTTGATGTTGCTGGTCAACACCTTGCAGGCATTGCACAGAAATATCATTGTCGGCAGCTGGAGACTTGGTGGTATGAGAGTCAAACCTTGGAGCATGCTAAGCAAAGGTTGCTCCAGACTTTCACTACCAAGATAACACCTGCCCAGAGCATGAAGTTGTTTATTGCGTCAAAGTCATCACAGTGTAGCTGGACGAAACATTTATTATATCTGACAGCTGTGAGTGACGCGTGCGAAGGCGCGGAAAGCCTTGTCTTCGACAGCTTTGTCCACTATGCTGATACAACGATGCGCAAGACGATATTATCG
Organism: Albugo candida; assembly: GCA_905220665.1. NCBI lineage: Eukaryota > Oomycota > Peronosporomycetes > Albuginales > Albuginaceae > Albugo > Albugo candida. Next base: position 96,194 of record CAJNAR010000179.1, read on the forward strand.
CGTCTGGACCTGAATAGGGTTGACTACCCACGAAAGGCTGAAGAGCTCGCCCAATTTTCACAATCGACAGAGCTCGCCATTCCAGTCAAACATTTCGGTAGAGACGTAGTTAACGTCGTCGAGTCGACGAATGTAATAAGAATAAGGAACTTTGGAAAGGTCAAGAAACGTCTTAAAGCTAGGGTCGCAAAAAGGTGCTATCAATGTGGCAACACTGGTCACCTCAAGGCAGCTTGTCCGAAGAAAGGCAAGAAACGACAAGACGAAGATGTCATTTTAAAGTTAGCGATGGACGGTCCAGCTCAACCAGAAATGGGGTTTTGGACAGCGGCTCAGGAAGACATTTGGTCAATGACTTGAGCATGCTCGACGATGGGATCGACTTCCGGAACGAATGTTTCACCGCAGCTTCTGATGGGGTTCTCTAAAAATCACCAAACAAGGAAGTGTGGTGATCCGGGTCAAGGCACTTGGTATTGCGAAGATCATCCGACTTCTCGGTGTTCAATACGCATCCAATTTGGGTCATAACATCATCTCCTTCGGTTAATTGGGAAGAAGGTATGCGCTCTTGAACACCGTGAAGGGAGGCGTGTTATGGTGTCTCACCCTGGAGGTGCACCCATAATAGACGTTGATCGTATCAATGATGTGTTTGTCTTTCAGTTTACGACGGTATTTCGATCAACGAGTTTCGGGGATTTAGTTCACCAAAGTACGCGGTTATGACAATCGGGATGGTGATGGACAAGAACACAGCACGGGCGCTCAACTTGGAATCTTGTTACAGTTCCATCGTCGTTTGCGTCATTTAAGTTATGGCACAATAATCAAGATGGCCCGCAACTCTGCCTCTGGTATCAAACTTACTGATACTAGGCGTTTTAAATGCTTGGCATGCACACAAGGAAAGCAGACGAAGAACGCACAGTCACGAAAGGATAGCGGGTTGAATTAACCCATCGATGTGATTGGTGGCGTCATCTATTCCGACCTAAAAGGTCCCATGACTCCCCGTGATAGACCGGATAATAGGTATCTGATCAAACTTTATCGATCATCGGTCAAACCATTGCCGAGTGTTCCTCGAAAAGACTAAAGATGTTAATGCGAAGAAGTTCAAGCATTTCGTAGTGTTTTTTGAAAATCGGTTCAATTACCGTATACATGTTCTGCGTACAGACGGTGGAGGCGGACAAAAACCTCTGGACGTGTTTTGCAAGAAAAAAAATGGTGACTTACGACAAGTAAGTGAAAGAAGGTGCATCGCACCATCATGAACATGGTGCGATGCATGGTGTTTTTAAGTGATCTATCCTTGAAGCTCTGTTATGACACTTCCGAATATGCATCCTCAATACTAAATCGATGTCCCACTAATGCATATGAAGGTGGGATCTCGCCTATCGAGATGCTGACCAAGAAACTACCGGTCTTAAGTGACATTATGGCCATTGGCTCCCCATGCACGGTGCACCTGAAAAATAACAACGAATCTTCGGGCGTGAGCGGGAAAGCGGCAATAATCATCGGAAAGGACGATGAGATAAAGGGATTTCAGGTCTATATACCAAAGGAGAGTGTTGTGGTGGTAACGTAGCATGTTCGGAATGTTAAAACCCTGAACGATATTCAAAGATAGTGAATTGGTGAAATATTTGCATGGTACTCAAGATCAGGAGGAGCTTGATGGTAATTATGGCAAGCGCCCAACGAAAGGCCAATCGTCTGGATGGACACGTGACCGATACCTGACACGGTAAAGATGCGATAAAGGCGATAAGCCAAGTGACAATAATAAAATTACTGAAATTCAAGACGTTGTCAGCACTATCAGAGAACAAGACCAAAGAAACTACGGTGAGGCTGTTAAGAGTGCTAGCAAGGATAAGTGGTTCGTGGCCATTAATGAACAGCTGAAAGCTTAGGAGGCAAATGATGTGTGGAGAGTGGTAGTTACACATAAAGACTCTCACTCTAAGGTTTTCAAGACGAAGAAATATGCTGAAGGAAATGTGGAAAGATATAAGGCAAGACTCTTTGCATGTGAAAATGAACAACTTTTTGGAATCGATTACAATTTGACTTTCGCTGCGGTGATAAAACTTGGTACTCTCTCGTCGATGGAACGTGCCGGCACGTCATGGTGACGTACCAAATGCATATGTCAGGGCAGAAAAGGAATAAGACATTGACATTTAAATGAGAGTGCCAAGCGGAATGCAAGTCGGTCAAGATATCTTGAAGCAACATGGAGTTAATCATACGAAAGATCTTGCTCTACTGTTACAGAAGTCAGTTTATGGCCTGAAGCAGGCTGGAACGCTATAGAGTAAGGTATTGCACTCGAAGTTGGTCGATCTTGGTTTCGAGCAGTGTACAACTGTAACGCCGGCAGGAGGAAGCGAGAGGAAGCGAAGGAAGATATTTGCTGGCGGAGCTCTATTTGATAAACTCAGTTGAAGAATCCTGGTTCACCTATCTGATTGGCTAATCCAGTTCTCCAACTATATTGAACTATGCATGCATGTACGATGGAGGTTGCTACGACAACAGACATGTGTCTTTACATCGTAGATTCCGATGGAGATGTTACGGTTTTTGTTCTGCATGTCGAGGATTTGTTAGTCACCGGAACCTCAAACGATGTCGTTGAGACTTTTTCGACAGCATGTTGTCCCTCGAAATAAAAGAATTGGGTGTCGTGAACAAGCTTCTAGGTTGACGTGTAATGCTGGACTCTAAGGCTGGTTATGTGTCGGACCAAGAAATGACGATCGAGTTACTATTACAGGACCATAGTTTGAAATTGAGGAACGGTGTTCGAACCCCAATTGGCGAAGAATGCAACGAAGAAGAAGCGCAAGGTTCAGAATCATTGATTGCGTCACCCGACGGAGAACTAGCAATGGTCAAGGCCTTTCACTCCCTCGTTGATAGTCTACTATGGATTGCAAGATACGCTCGCCGAGACATCTGTTTTGCAGTGCACCGCGCAACCAGGCAGACACACCAACCGACGATGAGGGACTGGATAATGGCCAAGCGAATTGCACGATATCTAAAGGAGACAAAGTCACTGAAGTTATGCGTCAACAGTACAAGCCAACCAGGGGACCCTATCAAGATCGAAAGCTGGAGCGACGCGGAATCTGCCGCGGACAAGTCGAATAGAAAGTCGGTTTCAGGATGCGTGATGACGATGGACGGTGCAGTGACATCGTGGACGTGCAAGAAGCAGACGAGTGTCTCGCTTAGCACCATGGAAGCGAAGTTAATCGCTTCCTCGCATGCTGGCAGTGAGCTTCCTGGATTGAGGGAAGTTGTTTGGAGAACTGGACATGAAAGTTGTTGAGCCGATGCCGATGTGGATTGACAATCAAGCGGCGATCAAGCAATTGGAAAACGAGAAGACTACCTCAAGCGCGAAACATGTCGACATTCGTTTCAAGTTTATCTGTGAACATGCTCAAGCTAAGGTCGCGCAGCCAATTTTTGTCAAGTCTGATGATATGAAGGAGGATTTGTTGACGAAGGCACTACCAGCACCAAGGATCTCGGGCCTGCGTGGTATGTTTAAGTTGAAGGCCATCCAGGATAACGTCGATGAGGAGTGCTAGAACAGATCGTTTTCTGTCAGTTCGTCAAGGGTTTGCGCGTCAACTGCAAGGCCCATCACAGGTAAAGTCCGACCTCACTGAACGGCTGTTTTGGTGACAACGTGACAGATTGGACGAAGAGAGACAGTCACCACGTGGTACCAGACTGAACTCAGGTGAAAGGTGCTTTGATGCTAAATGTATTTTAATATTGCTTCTACCTCTATTGCAACAAGTGCAATTCAAATACTTTCAGCAATTTGATGCACTTCTACGATCCATACTCGAAGACTAGTGCGGCATCCGACCACGCACTTATCCGAGTGAGACTCAAGTGCGTGTAGCGTGCTGGGTGTAATGAATATGCCATAATCCACATTCGATGCTATACTGCTTTCGAGTCGATCTAAGTCAGAATGTACAAATCGATCATTATTATCTAGTGCAAGTACGTAACGGCATGCGCGTGCCTCCCCTTTCTAACGGCCATCGCATCTGCTGTACTTGGTAAAGGACGCTTTCCAGGAGTATGTACGAATGACGCGGTTGAGAAGCTTCGCTTTGAGTCTATCTGTTCTGTATTTAGAGTAGTAGTAAGTAATCGCGAGCACTGCAGTTTACTTCAAGAAAAAGAAAATAAACGAAAACAAAATCTTTCTTTACAATTAGGAGCCCGGTATAGCCACACACCCTTTTTGGTATAGCTGCACCCCCTAACTTAATTGATAACACCGGTATCGTTACACCCTCTAACTATCCTTGATGAATGAGAACCGGTATCGGCACACTCGCTATTTTCAAATTAGCTTTATGCACCTATTTACATTGCTATAAGTACGCTAAAGTATATACCCTGTCCTCACTATGCCCCTTGCTTCACCTCCGGAACACACCTATGAGACCTATGAGATTGCGATAGAGACAGTACAAACCTTTGCGTGGCAAGAAGGCTATTCAACAAAGAAAGGTCGCACAAAGGCCGACAATTACGGAAATACTAGGAAGGTGTGGGTTGCTTGCGTCCACGGTGGTCGTTACAAAAGCAAAGGAACGAGGATCCGGCAAAAATCAACGCGGCTTCTAATGTGCTTATGGTTAGTCACCATTCAGTGCCAACTGAGTCAAAATTCTGTTCAAGAGTGGCGAGAGGTGTGGTCGTTGCAACTCACAATCACAAGGCAGCAGAGAATCTTGCAGCATTCCCAGAAGTCAGGGTATTAAACCGGGTGCAGAAGCATAGAATTCTAAACTGGCCAAAAGGTGGAGCGCCTCCTTGATTGATTTGAGTACGATGAAGCGGTCTGATCCTGCTTTTCTTTCCACCATGCAAGACATTTACAATGTTACAAAACGTGAAAAAGCGAGATTTCTCCTTGGTCGTAGCCCTCTTAAAGCATTGCGGGACACACTAGAGGAAAATGCCATTAGGCATGAGCTTGATCGGGACCCCTCACCGGGTCAATTAATTCGCCTCTTGATTGCACCTAAGCCTTGCATCTCGACAGACAATGATTTTTCTTCGTGTAAAGTTCTTATAGCAGAATCGACATACAAAACCAACAGGTGAGTAAAATGCTTTCCAATTAATCTTTGCCCAACCTCGACTAAGAGCAGACAAGATCTCTAGGTTTCAAATGCCATTGCTCCATGTCATGGGTGTGGCATGCACAAAACAGTCATATTCGCTTTGCTATGTTTTCTTGCGACACGAATCAGAAGATGATTATATTTGGGCACTTCGGAAAATGAGGATAGTTTTTCAAGATAGAATCACTGGTCCGATTGTCATTGTCACTGACAGAGAATTGGCATTGATGGCTGGAATCTCACGGGTTCTACCAGAAGCGAAGAATCTGCTTTGCATATGGCATATCAATAAGAATGTCCTGGCAAACGCTATAAAGCACTTTGCAAATGACGAAGACTGGAACCAATTTTTTCAACGGATTGTACTGCACATCCACTGAACAGGAGTTCGAAGAGAATTGGGTGCTCCTCAAAGATACTATTAATGAGACTGGTTATGCGTATTTCATTCCACATGGATTCCGCACAAGGAGAAATTCATCCTTGCTTGGACCAAAACAATAAGCACTTTGGGCATGTAGCTACATCTCGCGTTGAAGGCGGACATGCAACCTTGAAGAAATGGTTAGCAGTTTCAACAGGGTTTTGGCAACAGTTTATGACTAATTGGTTCTCGCAGCTCAACAGCGGCGCCAAGGAATAAGTCAAAAAGTTGCAAACGATCGTCCAGACATTATCGTCTACCTTATTGGGAGCTTCCGGACAACTGTGAATATAAGGATTTCACATTATGCATGAATGAAGTATGTAACATTAGTGTATGCATACAGTTGTGTACAGTACTGGCAAGATACGGATTACCGTGCTCTCCTGCCATCAAAGAGCTGCAAAAGATGGGGACAATATTGCATGAAGCTCATTTTCATGAGCACTGTTGGCTTCAAAGGCCCGTACATTCCCAAACTGCATCATGCGATGCCTTGTCAGGAAAAAACAAGCTTTTCGGATATTATGAAAAAGTTGCAATAGCGTCATTCGGACTTGCCGCCACACAGGCAGCGTTTTTTTGAGCAGGACCTCGATTGCCTTGCATCTGTTCCAAGCCTAGGGGTAAATGATATTGCAACAGCGGCCTCACGAAGACGGCCGAAAGGGTCAACGAGTACCAAACGAGATCCCGTCCGCATTTGAGTACGTTGAGAGGGAGGGGCAGGAACTGCCAAAACGAAGATGCGGGGCCTGCCAACAAGAAGGCCACAACAGGCGCACATGTCCACAACCCAAAATAACAAAACATATCTGTAATAATTTAGGGGTGTGGCGATACGGCTTCCTAATCTAATTTAACTTGGGGAATTTAGCGAGTGTGCCGATACCAGTTCTCATTTATCAAGGGATGTAACGATACCGGTGTTCTCAATTAACTTAGGAGGTGCGACTATACCAAAAAGGTGGTGTGGCTATACCGGGTCCCTTCAGTTATTCTCAAACTCCTAGTTTAACATTTGCATATACTATACATGTCACTAAAGAACGATAATATCCTACTATTACACAAACCTGTCAATCTAAATAGGTCTTCTAATTTACTCTAGCATAGAAACTCGAACGTGCGCTCGGTGGTGCTGAAGTGGTGATTTAGCACCCAACATGAACGAGCTCTACTAGTACTTTAGATCACTACTTTCACTAAATCAAACATTCGTATTTACCCGCTAATAGAATAGACACACTTTAAAAAGGAGCAATAATAAACTGATTATGCATGCTTCTCAAGGTTCTTTATTTGGAGCGTCATCTTGGACTTGATCGCATCCTTTCCCGTACCAGATCTATTCAAGTCCGCATGCTATATAACTGCACGCTACATCAATATAGAAAAATGGTACACAAAGTGAGTAAATAGATACTGGTTTGAAAGGATATTGAGCGGTTGAATTGCAGCAAATTTTGCAATTTTTGTCCAAAAATCCCGAGCGTTCATAATGCTTTAGTGTGAATGAAATATGTGTATCCCAGCCGGAAGATCTGCAAACAATTAGGCACCTGGGTTCGAGCACAAAGGTGACTGAAATTCATCATCTGCGTACTCGACGGATTCGAATAAGGGAAAGTGTCGTCAGCATAAACTATAGCGATGCTTAAGAACACATGAAGACATAAAATATCACGATTGCGGATTCAGAATGTATTTTGGCAGTTTTAACCAACGCTGAAGCTTTTCGGGATCGGCGTAGAGTACATTGAAGCAATGTGCAAATATTAGACTCGGAGGACTATTGCGGCAAGTAGGACAATCGGGAGCTGCAATAATAACACTATTCTATTCTAAATTCGCGCCACTATTAGACTGCTTTTGCAATGTATTAAAACATTATGACTACAAATCCAAGATTCTGTCGATGAACGAGTTCCGAGCTTTGCTAATAGATTTACACATAAAAGCTTCAATCAAACGTCTGTCGATGTGTCGATCATATACGTGGTATTAGACAATGTCCAGGTTGTAATTAATGGATAATACAACAAAGTACAGTATTCTTCACATTCATGTCCACCACACTACGCTAAACAGCTAGTACTAGGTAATACTAGGATCTAAGTTGCACTTGCACTCTTCTTACCGGTATCAACCGGTGCCGACTGTCTATTATCACGGAGAGAATGCAACAACATGGAAACACGACAGTATTTTATAGCAATCAAATTAGAAAAAGAGATTTTATTTAATTAAAAAGAATATTAGCTGTTCCTACTTCCTACATTGATTGTTTGTTTTTTCGATACCAGCAGTTGCTGGAGTTTCTGTATCTGACGCTGCAAGTGCTCAACTGTTGCGCGCAATTCATCGACTTTGCGATGCAACTCGTCATTTTCAAGTCTGAGTGCTTTACTAAGCTTTTTAAAGAAGTTTGGTGAATTTTCATCATCAGTCTGGTTATCAGGACGCTTTGAAACAATAGTAGTGTTGGCTGAGACTTGCTGTAGTTGTTGATGATAATCGCCAAGTAGCCGTGCTGCGTTCTGATACTCGGTTTGAACTTTTATGAGGTTGATTTTTCGTTCCTCTAGCTCTGATAATGTCGTTTGTAGTTGCGAGGAAAGCTTGTTAATGCAGTCTTTTTGGTCAGCCACCTCAGTAGCTTGCTGCTGGAGTCTCATTCTCAATATTTCATTCATTTCTGTCAGCCCGACTAGCGCATCATTCTGGCGCGCAAATGCCGACTCTGATTGAGCCTTCGAAGCCCTGAGATGACCAATCTCTCTCTTGAGCGACTCGTTCTCTTTGCGGAGTCTTTGGAGCTCGGTGCTGACGGTCGCTGAGTTTGCTGGCCGGATTCGCTGGTGTGGCTGCTCCTGAATTGGAACATAGCCACCACCAACGCGGCGCATGTTGGCGGGTTTAAGTCGTGAGTTTGTTGTTGTTTGTCTGGTGTTCATCTTTGGTTGATTTGATAGTGAGAACCAAAGCAGTCCGAGGAGTAAGCATCAAGGACGAAAGAATACGACAGAAGAAAAGAACAGCATTATATTGAGTCTCTTAGCTAGAAATTCGTCGTCGCCGATTCCTATAGTGATTCCTAGTGTCGTGATAAAGCCCGGATATGAAAAGAAAAATTAGATGGAAATTAACCAATTCAAGATTGAGTTGACAGAAAATGACCAGACAATGGAAGTTTTTTGAAGGAATCGTCTATTGAGGCGAAAGGAGACATTATGTAGGGTATTAATGTACGTTGTGACACATTACTGTAAGGACATGCATCGAACATTATTTACCGAGTTTTACAGATCAGATTACTATCTATCAAATAAATCTTTCATCCAATTGAGATACATCAAAACCTGCTCTCAGATCATTTCCTGTATTCTCCGATCAAATTGCAGCTCCAATTCACTCAATTCTTCGGTTGCCCGAGCCAACGCAATTTTTGCTTTATTTAGATCAAGAGGCAAATCAGAATATTCATCGAGCTGTTTCTTCAAATGCTGAATCTCTCTCTCATCCGCTTCCAGTTTCTGCGTCCAAGATATCCGCCCTCAATTCCGAAATGTGAACAAGGTTCTAGATGACGTGCTTACATTTTCCAATTCCACGATAGCATCATGATCGCACCTAATACCAACTGATTTCAGCGATGACTTACTACCGATTCTCAAATATACTTGGATTCAATTTCATGAAAAAAACCGATCTGATTCAGTGAAGCTTCCAACGCGAGCTATTGTATAGAATTTCAAAGTAATTTTACACATCGCCGACGATCAAGGCAATAACTTACCACTTGCTTCCTCCTGGCCTCTATTTCCATCTCAACTTCATCACATCGTTTCTCCATTGTCAAAGAATGCTCTACGAATATAGTTGACTCTATCTGACGATTCGATGAAAGTGATTACAAACCCATTTCTTCTCTCTCTCGTGAGGCGATAGTCAAGTGCCCTTCAGTCGCTCGAAGACGCTCAAAATCAGACTGAAGTTGTTTCTGCTGCAAAAGTTTCCGATCAATCCGGTGTTGTGATTCAATCGCTTCCTCGGTTGCACTTTGAAGTTTCTCTTCCAAGCCTGTTATTGCCGATAAGTAGCTACTCGTATGCACGTTTTTCAACTGTAACAATATCGCGGTTTCCGTTAATGTTCGCAAGTACAAGCGACCATTCTACCAAATACATAAGCTTTATATTTTTGCTCAACTTCGTGCTTACAACTGATAGATTTCCTTCCTCAATACCCATCCTACTCAGAAGGACTTTTTTGTACCCGACTTCTGCCTCATATTCCGCCTCTATCGACGACATCATCTGCTCCATCCCTATTTTAGAGACCGGTACAAACACTATTGTGTCTCTACCCTTGAATGTAGTGTATAATCAATTTCTGTAATTTAATTGAGAGATCAGATCCCTTCGCTCAATATAGACTCCTTTTCTACAAAAGCTGTTAATATGTGGATACAATCTCAAAGTGAATGAGACACTATTGACAACAATTCAACTGGTAGCACCCAATCTATTTTTCATTCATTCAAGAGCTGGGTTCTTATTGCGCGCACATTCCATGACGTCTTTCGCAAGTCTGGCCGCAGATTCCATCATTTGATACTCTTCCGCACTCACATTACTTCGAGGATTACTATCAAAGGCGCAAAGTAGTGCTACGTCGGGCTTTTGCGACATTTGAAGTGGAATCCCCAAGACAAATATCGCGTCCACCGCGCTTGCGTCACGTGGTTTCCATTCTTGATCCATATTTGTGTCTTTTACGACAATGGGCTTTCCATTCCGCGCACACTGTTCGAATCTTTTATCTGTTCTCAGCTTCAAACGCTGATCTTTTATTCCAGTGAATGCTTTCATCTTCAGTCCATTCGATTCGACCACCGCAATAAACACATTTTGACAGTTTAAACGCGATGCGATCATTTGACACATTCTTTGAAGGACCGTGGGTTTGCGATCACGACCAGTCGGTCGATGTGAACTCGTCACTGCCTTTCGACGCAATTGCTTCCTGATGGACTTGGTAGGATGTTGAGTGATCACTTCACCGTATCCGGACGTGAAGTCGGCGCTGAGTGGCTCATTTTGGTATGACACGGCGCGATCTCGTGTCGCAAAGGAAACACTTGCGGAAGTTGGGTCATTGGTGAGGTCAAAAGAGACAGATTTCTGTTTTGTCTGGTTTGCTCGAATATTAAACGATCCAGACTGAGTATTGGCTCCATTTCTATTCGAGTGAGAACGAGTTGTCTGGACACTATGAAATGTTGGTCGTACACTGGCAATTCCTCTCGAATAAAGCCTTGAGATCTCTTCAAGATCGGCGCAGCTCGAATGACTCCTTGATCGTGTAGTTCGCCCACATTGCATACTCCTTGTGATATTAGGAGCGTTGATTGGCCTCGAAGATATCGTCGCATCATTTTCTTTCCCTCTACCATTTTGCATCAATCTCTTCTCGATCTTGGAGGTGCTCAGAAGCATATCATCGAAATTCATCGACGTAGCTGTAGAACGTCCGCTGCTTTTCTTATAACCAGATTCTGGTTGTGCAAAAGCCGAAGGTAGGAATGTCTCATTCGCTGGCTCCATTTCCGCTCGTATCATACACAATTTACATACTTGAGTATCAACAGGATTTGATTCGCGTGGCCACACTTGCATTACATGGGTACACTTTGAGCACGTTGTCGATCGACAAACGCCACAGCAGGTCGTGCGACGGTACCAACGAGAACGCTTACTGCAAACGGCACACTTCGTATTATCCAATAAGCTTACTGACTCGGGATGCACAACCAAGTCTCCAAGTTTTCGCTGAGTAGTGACGTGGTCAAGGTTGTACAGTGAATTGACCAATATAGTCATTGTTTCTATTGTTGCGGGCGGTATATCATTTAGTGTCACATTTGATTTTTTTGAACGAAAACGTGCGGTTGTGTATGCAAGCACTTGTGTTAGGTTCGCTTTGATACTTTTATTCGTTTGAATGTCGAATGTGATTCCAATGCTTTGAACATCATCTTGTAGGCACAAACAATTGCCTTTCTTGACAATTTTTTCGTGAACGATCTTGGGAATTGTCTTCCAAGCAATAATAGCACGTTTCTGATGTTCGAGTCGTTGTGTACACGTTCCGAAATATAAATCTTGTGGTTTAGCTGCGCTCTTTGTTTGGAGTCTCATCGCTTGGACTTTGATGAGGGAAGGCTCAATATCGTCGGTTTGCGCTGAAATGTATTCGAGCTGATCGGATTTGAGCGGTCGAAATTGTCGGAAGAGATATTGGCCTCCAACAAAATTCGTACCCAGTGTCATTTTCATGGCAGTCACATAATTTTTGACATCGGTGCTCTCCAGCACATCGACAATCTGATTGACACTGGCTCGAAGTTGGATGGAACTACACATTTTATAGACATACTCGACGGTATCATGACTTATTTGTTCTCGATGAAGATGATCCGCTTTTACGTAGCTGAATTGGCGGATAGATTCGTTTTGCATGCGTGCGGCAAAGTTCGTAATGAATGGGTCGCCCAAATGAGAGAAGAGTGAGGTGACATCAGCAGCGATCACAGTCGGTGGCATACGGAGGCGATGGGAAGATACATGTCGCCTAGTCTTATGCGTACTCCGAAGACTATTCGTTGAATGCTTGACGCTTGGTAGTGAGTCAAAGCCGGTGTTTATGTCAGTAGACATTGTTGAATGATATTCTGCTCTAAAGGACAAACAAGCAAGAAACATAGGGTTTTCAGATGACGTGGGAGGGTATGCGCTGGCAAGACGAATCGAATAACGCTCGCTTATGCGTTAATGAGGATAATCGCATCATTTATTCTTAATGATACATTTGACTTGGTATAGTAAAGTGTAGTAAACCTTGTAAATTTCATCGATAGCAAGCGACATGTTTCTTGCTAACATGTAATGCTCAAAACCTTTTAACAGATTATTGAAGATAGGGAGTAAGAAGCTGTAAAATATCAGCTATGAGTAGAACGTTCGAAAAACTCGGTGAATCCTTCGATATCACTTCTCGCAGCCTGAACGATTGGTGAGTATTGATAAGCATCTGCGTATCTTATTGTGACAAGTCAACGAGTGGGTACCTGCAGAAACTATTACGATCAAGTCAGAATCTGATCACCACCATCATTCGCATTTTGGCAACTATGGGGTGCTGTTTTTCTCAAGGGGAAGAGCTTGAGTACGATGTCAATAAAGCCCTCAAAACGTAAGTGATGACATGTTGCGTATCGCGCCATGTCGCATCAATCCCTTACCTTAAGTAGAAAACGAGTCGATCTTGGAGATGCTTATACACATGAAGACATGAAACCACGTACAAAGACACCCTATTCAGCTGCCATTGTGGCACATGCGAACACAGCTTTGGTAGAAGCGAGTACGTCATCATGTTTGGCAACCAAAACCATGCTTGGTATGAACAATATTCGTTTGTAGAGGTCGGTTCCAACACTATCAACAAAGTGACTGACGCTCCAGATGCCCATCAGAAGTGTCTCGATGAAGATTCAAAGTCGCCAGTGTTTGTGAAAAGCATTGTAGAAACCAATATGGATCATTCTTTTGTAGAGAAGCATCGGCATGATTCCACCTCATCCTTTATTGAGCTCGAGGCACCTGCAGCGTCAGTTGACGAATTAGCTTTTCGTAATGGACCGAAAATGGAGATGATATCTACGCGCGACTTTGAGTACGGTGAGCCTGATTGCGCTAGAATATTCCCAACATCGATGGTCGTAGAAGCTGATACCACTCAGAAGATTGCTATGACTCCAATTTCATCCTCATCTTCCTCATCTCCCTCATCATCGTCAACTGCATCAACTCCTCAGTCAATCGCACCGGAAGTGGATTTCGTCGAAAGACAAGATATCAGCATTCAGAAGGCTGATCAAGACACTCAGTTTATTATTCTCAACAGAGAAGAGAGTGAAATAAAAAAGCTGCCGACCGTAGTCCCGATTAATGAAGATGAAGATGAGGCAGCATCTATTAGTTCTTCATCGTCGAGCTCGGCACAATCTGCGACATCATCGGAAGACGAAGAAGACACTGATGAAGCGGATGATGACGAAGACAACGAAGAAGATGATATTGGAGAACAAAACAACGAAAAAGAAGATAATGAAGAAGATAACGAAGAAGAAGACAGCGGGACGGAAAGCTCGAAGGAAGAGGAATTCTACAAAATTAAGCAGAATCCATCTCCAAAATTTATACTCCTTCACAATAATGAAAATGCACTTAATGGCAACAGCTGCTTTTCACCTGCAATGTCCAAGTCCAGAGTTGTCTCCATCGGTGGATCCTCATCCCGATCCTCATCCTCGTCATCTCAATCGTCCCCGTCATCTCAATCTTCCTCGTCTTCATCATCTAGCACAACGCCAAAATCGCATATTGTTGATGTAAACCGACCAAATCATCCGGAACTTCAAAATTACAAATCGGAACAAGAGTCATCAATAATGACATCGGATGTGTTCACGTCAACTTGTGAGACACAAGAAGATTTCAAACTTAATAACACGAACATCAAGATAAACAACAACCACCGAAAATGAGAAAAAATAATCTGCTTGACTCTTTGTATTAATGGACTCTGTCAATCTATATGCCTGAAAGCATTATTAAACATTGAAGCCGCACAATTTCATCAATCATGCGGTTTTCTTATGCATCACGCTACACCTCAAAATGCGTGAAAGTCCTTCCATACGTTACATCGCTAGGTTTCTGTACTGGAATCGACTGCCTTTCAAGTCGAGCTTATACAAAACCAGCACAATGCGGTTCTGCCTCTCAGGAATCGGATTGTACTTCCACCACTGCCTTGCTACTTTTACGAGGCATCGGTGCTGGAATCGCATGGACCATCAGCGTGGATTTCTACTCGTTACTGAATTTACCCGATCACATTTGGCTCAAAGATAAAACGCTACACACGGCCCCACAACGCCGTATACAAATAGCAAGAGAAGTTTTCAAATCCGTAGCACTGTTATGTGGACGGAATGTATTCGGATTTGTCACGTTTTTAGGACTTTTTGGCGGCGTCTCATGTGGTTTAGAGATACTGCGACATCGAAAAGATGCGCTGAATCCATTTTGCGGCGGTTTTGTTGCGGCATTGGCTGTATTGTCTAACGAGGTCAACAAACCTCGTGCGGTTCTGACAAGCGCTTTGTTCTGCGGAATCACGTCGATGGGGCTATGGTGGTCTATACCGACGAGTGGTAGTCAGTCTGGAATGACCGCAGGGTCCGAAGTCAAGAATCAAGAATGTATCTGACCAGAAATGCACATAGAAGTCAATCAAATAATTGCATTACGTGTTTTATGCTGAGTACTTGATGTTAACGCGTCCTCAACTAATGTTACATCCACACTTTTGAGTATCCTAAAATGATCATGTGAGTGAAAGCTTCCACACTTTAGACGAGAACAAATCCTCACCTCATCTTTTCTTAACGCATTCAGATCAGAATGGGCCTTCATAATGGTCCTTTGATTCGCAGAATAGCAAATAGAGGTGCCCCTCATTCCACACATGAAATTTTCTTTTTCCATCCGCAATTGACTCTTACTCAAATCAGTCCGCACATGACTCAAGCGTGATGATGCGAGGGTATCGATTTGTTCATAAAGATCGTCTTCCGACTCTAAAAAAATTGTCGTCAAGTGAACATACGCGACGTTCAACAACACACACCGAATGTCGTTCGCTCGTGGCAAATCTTGAGGGCAATTCCTCTCTGGAGATGTTGGAGTCCCTATCACCTCAAAAGTGCATAAGAACTTTGGATTTGTGATCGTGTCTTACCTCCACCCAAAATCGAGCTACTTCTTCTGTTACGGCACGCAAAATAACCAGACCATCTTCTGTTCTCAAATGTATCTGCTTAGCATCGGAGTCCATTGTATCAATTTCTTTGGCTCGGCGTAGATCAGTGACCAAAATTGGTGACTGTGGGGGACATTTCTGACCACGGTAGATGAGCAGAGCTCGAAAAGACCAATGTAGTGTTACATGAGAGCGATAAACCGTCAGACAAAATCCATAAGTCTGGAAAAGAAGCGGTTGCCAAGTGCCATCTAACGTTTTATAATCCAGAAAACCTGATACAACCCAAACTGAAAAACAACCTTTGCACCCCTTTCACAAATTATGTACCCGACAATCCTAATAAAATGTATTGAGTGGACATGTGAAAAATCAAGCATGCTTGAACCTTTTTCATCAAGCACGACACTGTCAGCACGCTGTTTACGACCGCTTGAAGAATCCAAATAATTTTCATCGAGACTTTCGCGATTTTTGCATTCAATTGGTGCTACTGAGGAAGTATCTTCGCGACGTCTTTGTTCGAGCAACATCATCGTGCGAATCCTTCGAACTTAGCTGCTGTTCTAATTTTGCCATTTTTGGTGAATTCATGTACTTTATGGTCATTGAATTATCACTAACTTACCACAGTGTTTTTAGACAGTCAAACGAATGCGAATCTCGTTAAACCAACTAGTCACAAAAAGATATAGACGTTTTCAATATCGCCACGGATTCAATAGAATTCAAACCTATTCAGGACTGATCCTTACTGGAGCGATCACCACTGGGGTTTTATGTGCACAATCTCGCGCACTTTACGTACAATGCGAAAATACACATCATACTGCTGACAAGCAAATTGTAACGGATTCGTTTCAGTACAAGATTCTAATTGAAGAGTATTGGAAGAATGCCAAAAGCTTGCACTCACCCTCTACACGCTTTCAAGCTTTTGCTTCAAAGCGAATAGCATCCGGTAGTGACGCAGACAACCAAGTTTTTGCAATGACCTTTACGGACTTTATCGCTTCCTTCCTTGTACCAAGATTCCGACTTTACGAGCTCGTAAGATTTTTTTACAAATTTGAGGATTCATAATGTGATCACCAAATGTTTTACTCAGAATCCTGATTACCTGTACGAAACGGAATTTTTAGGAAACGATGAAGGACTCATCACGTTTGAAGAGTATTTAGCCATTATACACTTACTACAGAGTAATTATACACACACTACACAGTTCCTCATTTACATGGTGCTTGAGTAGTTCCAAAAATCCATTTCGATGTGGCTTTCTCAGTCTTCGATCTGGACGGAGATGATGCAGTGGATAAAGCGGAATTCTGCCACGTTATGGAAAATTTGTTAAGCTCTCAGCAAAATCAATCATGGACCCTCACATCGATCGATATCGAGAAAACTTTTACTCGCTTAATTGCCCACTTATTTGAGGATTCCGGCAGTATCTCAGCCACAAAGTTCGAAAACGTGTTGGATCAAATCCGGACTCAGATACTCCGCGCGGAGTTTGATTCTTGCGCAACTCGGACTCCCAACACGCAAGAACGTGCCATGTCGATGCACGATTTTGCTATCACTCTTATAGCCGGATGTGATCCTCATCAACTAAAGATCTACTTGAGTCGTCTCAGTAAGCTTCACGCCAGCAACGTACGTAAATTACTTTGCGCTTCCATCAATCTTATGTGCGTTTTTCTTACCAGGAACGTGTGAATTGGAACGAATTCTACAAATTTCACTTCTACGTTCAGCACAATCTTCGAGATATTAAGCTGGCGCTAGATCTGACTGGGAAAGAAGAGATTGACGAAGCCGATTTCATTCGGGCAGTAGCGATCGTATGTGATATTGAACTATCTTATCCAGTCAGTCAGCAGATATTTCACGTTTTCGATCGAAATGGTATTTTTTTGTTTGGGAACTCGTGACAGACAAATGACCTACGCAAAATGTCTACAGAGAATGGACTTTTGGACAGCTCCGAACTACTGCACATGCTCCAGCTCCGTGACAGCACAGGTTTCTGTAAGGTACTTAACGCGCGTTGCGTACTTTAGTGGTCTTAGTTTTGTAATAACAGGCACATCTGGACTCAAAAATGAAACGATTTTGGAATTGTATAGGCGCAACGTAAAACAAAAGAACTTTAAACGCTTTGCTTATCCTTTTGATGATGATACGCCATTCCTGTTCCGGAAATGTTGTCACCCAAGCCCGCAGTATGATCAGGCTGCTTACAAGCGAGCATTGGTACCAAGTAACATTGAAAACTATCAGCTTCTTTCCATGTCAAGACGGGCGTAAATGGATCCAGAGAGAGTTTGCTGACTTTACTCTTTTCACTCAACAGAATGTCGCGAGGAAGTAACATTTCAACGCGATTGATATCGATCTCCATTTTCGAACTATGCTGGATGCCGTCACGTGCCTTCTGATTCTTTCCGCATGCCAATTTTGTGCTCATCAACGCAGCTTGAATAAGCGCCTTTGTTGGATCTTGCCATGTGCTCTTATCCTCCTGACAAAGAATGTGGAACTGAAGTGTGTGGAAATGCATTCGACCGAGTTGTGCCAAAGCGTATTTCTTGGAATCAACTTCCGTGTCCACATTTTTGACCGAACGAAAATGCATTTTGGCCTTTTTTGAATAAAGCAATATGTCATGCACCTGCTCTGTGACTTGAGCTACGGTTGGCCGAGACCCTGTGGCTTTGACTTCCTGATCCGAGACGAGATATCGATGAAGGATAAACAACTCTTGTTCATTCAGGCCGATTGAATTCACCCAGGGCAAAACCAATGACGTCGTATCGCCAAAAAGTGTAAAGTCTACAAAACGAGTGAGTTCTCTTCAGATTCTTCAAGTCGTAAAAAGTACTCACCGGACACGGCCGCAAACTCATAATGCGATGGCGTTTTTTGTAAATACAGATTTTTTAATAGCTCTGAAAGCTTTACGAGCCTGGAAAGTCTTTGCTCGTCATCAGTTTCCACTTCCATCAATTGTAATCCGCCGATAACAACCAAATCAGGCTGAAATTCTTCTAGAGCTTCTTCAAACGCCTCTAATACTGAGAATTTGGCGTTGTAGATGTCATGATTCAGATAATATCGGTTCGCGCGTGGAGAAGTAAATCCGCTAAAGGATTCCTCCTTTCCATATTCCAAAACCAAATGAACATCTTCTTGTTCCTGATCGCTCAATTCCCCGACAATTTGAATTAACGGATTGTAATGCTTTCTCATTTCTTTGCCAATGGCTGCGCCCAATAAGACCTGACACCCTTCTGCGGCAGCTCGTTCTGCCATCGTCGCCGCATTTCCACCAAGAGATTGCTTAACATTTGATAGTGTTTTAGCAATAGCGACAATCTGATGGAATTCGATGAATGACGACATACTTTGCTCTGCAGCAGCACCACTGGAAAAGTAGTACGAAAAGCTTTGGAATAGCTCGGGTATGGATGTGATTCTTTCGTGATGTTGACTCACGAGATTTTCGAGATCCTCAGGCGATTGCTGTTCCGTGAGTACCTTCATGAGGTCAACGGCTCGAACCGATACATCCAAATCAGCACTACAACAAAATGCTAAGCGGATGGGTTTGGTAGGCTCAGAGGTCTTATAGGAAGCCTCCGTTGGACGCGTTTGATAGAGAAGCGATTTATAAAATTGAAGCTGTTCTGCCTCACTCAAGTGTGGGGATGAGGTGGGAAGTAATGAGGCAAAAAAATCGATAAAGAAGATCGCAAGCAAACTTATAACAAGTGAGTTAAACAACATGAACAGTTGTGAGGTGCTATACATGATGCTGAGGACCACGCGAAGTGGAGCAAGAAGACGATTATCAAATCGGATGCCAAGGTTTTCGGAGATATAACCAATGAAATGCTTTGTAGGAACTCAGCGGACATTACGAAAATTTATGAAGGTCGAATGTATTAAATAAAATAGTATCAAATGTAACTCGGGTTATGCTTCTTAGTTTGTGAAGTTAGCTTTCAGGTGACGATGTACCGGTTCGATAGGCACACCCAATTGTTGCTGGACTCCATATTGCCCAGTGGGAGTTGGTTGTGTATCTGTAGGAAAGAAGTTGCTGTTCACAGGAGAAGTTACTTGGCCATCTGAGTTTCTCTTTGTACCGGGCGGCTGACAAATCACTCGGTAGTTTTTCACAGTGTGGTCCGATTTTAGCTTTTGGACTCGGTACGTGTTTGTGCTATCGAGAGTGTACCCACTCCAAATCATGTGTGCTGTGATGTATTCCACATCAATCTCCGTTGAGCTTCTCATGATCGGACGAGCGCAAACCGCTTGACGTAGAAGACCGAGAGTATATTTCCCATAAACATGCCTCTGACCGGATGGGATGAGTATGAATTTTTTCTGCATCAGCTCGGCTCGCAATCCGTTGGCACTGGCCAACGTGAATGGGCTGACATTATTGGCCTTGGCAGCTATATTGGAGACTTGGTACACCGGACCACTCAGTGAAGCGTAGACACTTCCACTGATCCCGGCCACGACTGTTATACCAGCAGTGACCGCAACTCCGACCCCAGCAGCAGCAGGAAGAACGCCCAGTCCCAAACCACCAGCAAGTGTCATTACTATCGCACCAATTCCGAGTCCGATGGCGAGTGCTTTACGATCTACACTGACCTTGCAATGAGTGTCATACGAAGTGTCATTGGAAATAGCAAGGTATGATCCCATAGTGAGGCTTCTGAGTGTTTTCTTGGTGATGGAAAATTGTAGAGTGATGATGGAGTTACAGGAATGCACGGCTTCATTTCTAAACGAGGTCGTCGAAACGACACAATTTACGACATAAATCAAATAGGTGTCTGGTTGTTATTCTCACAGTTGCTGAAGCTGAGTTGGCATGCTGGAATCGTTGGAAAGAGCTCATATAATTTATCGTTTCGTCGAGAGTACTTGATGCATTGTAACAATACAGCGAGTGAATGGGGTCTCAATCAGACCATTTCAGCCAGTTGATAGATAGAGCCAGATCAACCTATCCAATCGAAAGTAATTGTAAATAATTCTAACCAATCAGATTTAGAAAGCGACTCAACTAGCAAGCAAGATATCATGGATTCTTGCGAGTTACCTGCTTGCTAATGTGAATTTTATGTGAGGGATAGGAGATACCTCCCTTGTACCGCCTTGAACAGCTCTAGAGCATATCTTTGACGTATTACTCACTCAAGATTGTCTAGAGTATACTTAGGATCACCGACTATTGACAGCGTGATTGCTATTAAATCACATAGAAAGATGTCAAGCTACTGACCACTTTCTGAGAAGTTGAATTGCGCAGTACGTTCATAACTCTTCGCTTTTAGCTAGTGGGATTTAAACCTCCTACATAACGTGAGCATTTTTTGCATCGTTTTCATATTATTGGGGTCATAATATGGATAAGCGATACAAGAATTATATTGCTCAAGTTACTCTTTAAGCAAACTGAAAAAAGAACAAGTAAAATTCAATCCTCAAAACCAAGCGTAAATCACTTGAACATCTTTTTCATCTGTTTTTTAAATTGCTTTTTCATGTTTTTCCCCTTGTACTTAAAGCCTTTGTGTTTTCCATGTTTATACTTTTTGTGTTTGTGTTTCATCTTGCCATGATGCATAACTCCAGGTTGCATCACGAAGCCTGGTTGGCCATAAGCTGGTTGTGGGTAAGCTTGGGGAGGATAAGCTTGATTGGGTGGATACATGGGTCGGGCCATAGGAGGTTGCATCGGGTGTCCTTGAGGGTGACATTGTTGGGGAGGATACCCTTGCTGAGGAGGATACCCTTGTTGAGGAGGATACCCTTGTTGAGGAGGATACCCTTGCTGAGGAGGATACCCTTGTTGAGGAGGATACCCTTGCTGAGGAGGATACCCTTGTTGAGGCACTTGTCCTTGCGGATATGCTTGAGGATAGCCCGGCTGGGATACGTTTGGACAAGTGGGTTGAGGAGGATATCCGCCGGGATACCCCTGTTGTTGCGGCGGATACTGCCCGGGGTACGCTTGCTGCCCGGGGTAACCCTGAGGATACTCTTTCTTCGTCATTTCACAACTTTCAAATGTCGTTTTTATTTCATCAGTAGCCTGAGTTCACGATGCAATTAGTACGTTTCTAGCATTTTACCGTAACGATCCGGTATATAGCCTGCATCTATTCACAAATAACATAATCAGTCTACTCTTTACTTTATATATACCCTCAATATATCGCAATTACAACTGAAGGTGCCTGTATGGGAAATGCAACCCTTTTATTACACTGAAAAAGTACATCTTAATAAGAACTCGTATTTTAACCATCATGCTAAGCTCCGACCATTTATGCGTTGGCCGACGTTGTGAGGTACTGACGACAAAACCGTCAAAAAGTCGTCTACGTGCTTCCATACGTCGCTTTGGAGTCATCGCTTACACCGGGCCGGTGGCCTGTCTTCCGGAAGGAGTCTGGATTGGTGTTCGATTAGATCAAGCAAGCGGGAGAAATGATGGCACAGCACAGGGAATCCGGTACTTTGACTGCCGCGAGTGTCACGGGATCTTTGTGCGTCCGGAAAATATTCGATTTATAGAAGACGATAATTCTCCAACATCTTCCTCAAAACGATGCAACTCACAAGTGGCCACCGATACGACCCAGTCGAAACCTGAAAGTCGAGCAGGTTGTGCTCAAGAGTTTTGGAAGGAATTCAGTGCAAAAGAAATGAAAATTCGCCAGAATATAGACATTTGTATAGAGAAAAGCGGATCCAATCAAGCGACATTCGAGAATTTGATGTCGCTTGTAGCAGATATGAAGGAAACAGCAGCTCGGGCTGCGTCGTTATATCTGTCGCTGTACGATATTCGACAGACAAACTTGATACTCAGTCGAATTACTGAGCTGATTGAGAAAGCTCGAGCGATATTTGCACCGAGAAAACAGTTTACTTTTCGTACGGCGCGACGCAAACGAATGGAACGTATCGCCGATAAAGAATCCACCACCAAGCCGGAGAATGCTACGAATGCCAACTTTCAGGCACCGGACTCGGGCAATGATTTGAAATGTTTCGCGAACGAAAATGAGCTAACAATCTCCGATAAACAAGACGAAATCATAGTGTTGGATGAATTTACATTTTCACTCCAAAAGGACTCGGAAAACCCACAGGGAACGAGTATGATGAAAGATCTGAATCTGATGCGATTGAAAAACTGCACAATTTGCATCACAGTGGAGACATCAGCTATACGCGCTCACAACCTCGATAATTGCCGATTGCTGACCGGTCCAGTATATGGGAGTATATGGTTGCATCAGTGTCATAAGAGCACATTCGTCATTGCTTGTCGCCAGCTTCGGGTGCATTGGAGTGTGGCTTGCACGTTCTTACTTCGACTTGGTAGCCATCCTATCATCGAAAACTGCACACAAATGATTTTTCGTCCGTACACTTTACATTATGAAGGCCTTAAGGAAGCGCTTCAGCGCATCGGATTGGAAAGAGAAAATGGATTTTGGGCAAAAGTGAATGATTTCAATTGGCATCGATCACAACAATCACCCAATTGGAGTCTACAATGGGATACAAAGCAGCAAAAGGAAGTCAAAGAGCTCGTTCCATCCTCGCTGACTTCCCGTGTGTCATTGCGTTGAGGCCTTACGACTTGTGCTGCTTTCTTTGTTTGCTTTTCTTTTTCTTGGTAGCTGGCACCATTTCCATTTGAGGTTCTTCATCGACGATATCCTTTCGTCTTTTCTTGACAAATGCGCTCTTTGTTCGTTTACTACTTTGTTGCTCTGTTTGGTCGACTTTCATAGAGGCTTCAATTGAGATCATTCCACCAGCAACGCGAACACTATCACACACACTGTCAGTAGTTTTGTAGTCAATGAGCAAATGAAACGTTAACCGTTGTATCTTCACTGTCACAATGTCATCGACGTTAATAATGTCTCCATCATTTCCTATCCTAACATGTTGTGAGTGTATAACAGTGATACGATCGGAGTCATGTACCAAGATTCTTTATGATAATTATATACAAATCCTTCCGGAAGCTCTGATGCAGCTACAGAGCCGTTAAACACTCCGACAAATAACATTCCAATGTGATTGCTGCCGATTTTATTAATCTGCGCTTTAAGCAGCATTCCTTGTCGCGGTTGGAATACGAGCGCGTTGGCTATTATTTTGCAATGAACGTATGGGGAATCGCTGATAATGTGTCCATGAGGCTCGATCAAACGAACGGAATCAAAGCACAAAATGACTCCTTTTAGCGTCTCGTTGTATTGCATAACGCTTTCATCGAGCTCTTGTTTGATTCCTTCAAGAGGATCACTCAAGTGACATGGAGAGAGGCTTAAACTGTGTCGAACCTGAAAGTATGAAGCAGATACAGATATTGAGTCGCTTTCTTAGCGATCGATTTTCTCTACCTTAATGGACACGAAAGGGCTCGATGCGGCGACCATTTTATCCAATCCGTTTTCTATCTCTCGATAATTTGCCAGTAACATCATGAAAAATAAACAAGTGCATTTTAATTGGCTGTTTCGCCTACTTATTCAACGAGTTTCGAGCAATCACACCGGCGCATGCGTGCTCTCCTCATAAGTACTATTTCGGGCCGTTGGACGTGCTCACTAACGCTACAGTTACGTGCAAAACCAGTACGCCTTTTCCAATGGGCGTCCATTGATCTACAGCGCAATTGCTTCCTTGGCAGTAATATGATCCGAATCGTTCTCTGCTACCTCCTGACGCAACACTTGTTTCACGTTGTGATTCCATACTGCCCGAATGGCTGCAATGCGCAAGGAACGTGTGGTCAAAACGATCGGTGCACGTGTTTTCTGCGTCAAGATCAGAATGATATCAGCTCAACAAACACTTATCCTGCTTACAAAGGAGCAGATTGCTCACTACGAACTTGCCCTCACGGTGCATCTTGGGTTTCGGTACCTTCGGCTGACAACGCTGCACACCCATTGGTCGAGTGTTCGAACAAAGGAACGTGCGATTACGCGACTGGGTTATGTGATTGCTATTTGGGGTACGAAGGGAAGGCTTGTGAGCGTGCATTATGTCCCAACAATTGTAATGGACGTGGTCTTTGTTTGACGCTACAAGATATCATCTACAAGGATCCAGATCAACTATCTGCTAGATCCACTACGAAATACACAGCTTGGGACGGAGAAAAACATATGGGGTGTCTGTGTGATCAAGGCTACCGTGGGCCAGACTGTTCTATCAAGGAATGTCCTAGCGGACTGGATGTACTTTTGGGGCACGGGAAGAATGAAGGACGTGATTGTGGCGGTCGTGGAAATTGCAATCCAGAAACGGGAGATTGTGATTGTTTTCCTGGATATTATGGCACGGCTTGCGAGTTCCAAACAACTGTCCGCTGATACTAATTGGCCTCGTGGTCTCGAATATTACTTATATAACCTTTTTCTAGCTAAGTTTATCAATGCTACATAAAGTAATTACTCGATAATCAGTTCGTCGATCGACCAGTCCTCAAACGACCCGTCTGGTAAGTATCGTCGTATGATAATCGGGATTTTGCGCTCGCGTAATTCCTTTAGGGCGATTTTGAGCGGATCCGTTTCTCCTTCAATATCTACCATTACCGGCGCATTCATGCTATATGAACAATTAGCGTGGCCACGCAATGTAAGGTTGATGTACATTACCTTATTTGCAACGCTCGAGTGCCGAGGACACGAGCCCGTTCGAATTTTGTCATGTATTTTGTAGTCACTCGTTGCGCATTGGGTTTTCGATGCGAGTCATCTAGAATTTCAACCTTATCGTAGGATCCATCTTCATTTACTGCATCCTCTTCCAGCGTATCAAAAGTCTCCTCTTCCATTACTTCCTCTTCCTCCGGTACTTCATTTTCAATGTCGACATGACCGTCTTCATAGTCATCGTCCATTGCTTTTCAGTGATGATCATTGGTTTAAATTCCGCCAATCCCAGCCTTGCACGATGACTCACGACCACTTTTGGCACCACGGTTTCTATTTATTCGAAAATCGTGCGAATTGGATGCAGTGATTTTGGTACCCTAAATCTCCACCACATTTTTGGCATAAGTGACAGCAATAACAGACTTAATGTATAGTGCGCTGAACTTTCGAAATAAAATTGCAAAAGATCCGATTACTATTCAATACGACACTATACAGTACAGTACGTGTATCCACGGTCCGATTAGTAGAACATGACTGACAAAGAGCACAACTTCATCTAAGTATACTCGAGAAACAATGTAACGTCAACGGGATCTTCTGTCCGCAATCTTCGATTTCTTCAGGTAGCACCCATCGTGATTTAGTTTAGAAATAACGGTCTCAATCGCACTGTTCATTTGTGGTCTTCACTCAAACGCCAGTTTTTATGAACACATTACATTATAGGAGTACAAGTAACCCGTTTCGGAGAACTCACGTGCATGATTCTAGTCGTATTATCACTGAGCCGCCGTTACCTTCCATTTCAATACCTCAACGACTACCTCCTCATATGGGATATGTGACAACTCGAGTCGTGTCACGGTACCACGAGCAACAGCGATGTATCTTATTTCCGTTACAAACACACAAAAAAGAGTATTGTCTAGTACCGGATCAAGATACTCATTCCGGTCAAGAGAGTTCGGGACAGGTGATATCATTGATCAAAGACGACTCGTTTGCGAGACCCAGATCGCCTTCCCCAAGCTCTTGTCAGAACATCGAAGACGAACATAGTCAGCCACAAGCCGATACTCACAGTACACCGATCTGCAAGAAGAGGCCGCGATATTTACGGGATACAGATCGCCGTATGATCATCCAGCGGATTGAAAATGGAGAAAAGCAAGCTACGTTAGCTCGTGAATTTGGCGTTACACGGGCTGCGATTTGCCATATCAACAAGAACCGCGAAGAGATTCTGACTCGTTACGACATGCTCCTACAATCAGCCCGCCATATGTGAGAATGTAATAGATATTTGGCTATACATCGATGAGTAAACACATGTGTATAGAAACGAGAAGGAGGGCGCAAAGCATCAAAAAGCATTGATTATTCGAGAAGTTTGCAACCATGATGCATTACGACCATTACTTACTCGACTTCGATTCACAGACACGGAACCGACCGCATTTCGATGTGCAGTACAGCGAGTGTTCACGTACGTATAGTGGTTTTACCGTATCATTTTGTATCAAAGTTTGTATATGTGGCAGGATTCTGCTGGAGGAAGCGTTTGTGACCGGTGGGACAACGACGATTCAATCAAACACGACCAAAACGATTTCTGGAGCAAACTATCTTCGACAACCTTGTGGTATTGGTGTCGGGCAACAAGGACCGTTCCTATTGGACATTTTCGCCCGCTTGGAACCGGATGCACCGTCTGGTCAATACAATATGATCGTTGAGAGCATTATACTCATTGTGGTGATTTAGGTCATATTCCAAACGTCACGGTAGATTCAAACGGAAGGCTCATCGGTTTGTGTCTTCCACCGACAGTTTTGACCAGTGACATCTTCTTGTTAATCGCAACCAACACAGTGCACACTTGGCTTCGGTCTATTGAGGCATGTGGTACACAACATATCGCAATCATTCTCATAAGCATTCACATCTCTATAGATTTTGATTGCCGCTGGTATTCCACAAAAGCAAATTGTGCTTGTAGTATTGATCTGCGCAGCTGAAAATGCTCTGCAAGTATCTCGTCACTTTTCTGGTAGAATCAGATTGCCGATTGACCTCAAGATGTTTGGCTAACGTTCGTTTGTAGAGGTGAGGCTCGTGACAGCTGCTCTTGAGGATGAGAGTAGCGCTACGTATCCTCTGCTGGGTAGGTTCTGGTCAAGAGTAGAAAATCTTAGTGATTAAAACAACACAAATGGGTACTTTTTGAATATAATTAGCAGTTTGTGCATGCAAAAGTTTATCAATAAATTGATCAATACATTGCAGGTTTCAGTTATCGTATCAGAATGACCGCAAAAACGTTCCTAACAACCGAAAGCAAAAAGTCATTCGTACTTACCAAAACGTTCATTCGGTTTTGCCACAACGACAGGCTAAAACAATTACTTGGTCGTGCATCGCCTCCAAAGAAACAAGACTTGACGACAAACTCCAATCAGTCTCAAATTGTTTGTTCAAATCAATCAATGCAATACTACTCAGCACTCAAGCTAAATTTCTGCTTCATCTGATGCCGGCGCTGAGCATCACATGCTCATGAGTGCCGACTTTCTTACCTTGCAAAAAATAAAACGGAACGGATTCACGTGAACGGCTTTGATCCGAATACTGGATCGGTACCCAATCACGACCAAAAAATGATGTCGCCTCGCTCAAATCTGCCTGAATCCAAATCTTGAATTGTGTGAGGGCCAAAACACCATGTAATGGATCATCCTCACCATACAAGAAATACTTGAGGACAGATTCCGCGACGATACTTTTGTTAGTCACAATCTTTCCCGGCATATCAGCCCACAGTTCGCTTTTGAGAGCTGATAGAGCGTCTACAGTTTTGACCAATTTGACAAGACTTCCATGATTCATGAAATAGAGCAACCCCTCCATGCACCAGAATGTTGGTGAATCCCTATCAAATCCATTTTTGTACAACAAAGTATCCCAAGAATCCTCGGTCAAATCCGTGTTGACATAATGTACTTTTAGAGCCTTCGAAGACGCATTACCATCTCGAAACACCTGTTGTTTGTATTGCAGTATCTCTTCACTTTGATCCAGCTCAAATACTGTGGCATTGCGCAAAGAATCCAAACGATGCGATCTCGCATCGATTCCAGCACCCAAAATCACAACTTGATGTATTGAGGGGTCTCGATGATCAATCGCCTCATCCAAAAACCTCGTTCGGAGTGCAAACAAGTTTGACGTTTGTGGATCCGGGTCGTCCCATTTCCACGCTTGAAAATTCGGATTGATCATATTATTCCCCGCAAGCGTCTCGGCAAACGGGTCATTGAAAAGTCGATCTTCACGGGCCGACTCGACAGCGCGAATGTATGCCAAAAAGTATGGTGCGTACGACTTGAAGCAGTTGATTTGATCCAATTCATTCATATTTCTGTAAGATGGTTTGTTTCCCAGCAAGTAGAGCGATATTTCCAAAGCGGTTCTCCATGTCGCTATACGGCATTCTCGACCCTGGTCGCAAAACACATATCGCGTTCATGTCGCGGGTGCAGAAGGCATACGATTTTAGATATGAGTAGGAATATTTATTGCTATATTGTTTCTGATGACGATACTGTGCTATAACGATGCTATTGGATAAATCTCTTCATGATGGTAACTAATTGGATGTAATAAGATGCGTTCTCTTTTTTTCGATTTTAATAAAAGTTTCTTCACCTTTGCTTTGATTGCGGTTGCTTCATAGAGTACAAAGGCTTGGGTGAGAAATTCATGTTCTTTTTGGGTTTGTGGAGGTGCGCGGCACTCGTAAAATTGTGGCGTTGAGGCTTTCCATGTGGTTCGATGCCGCCTTCCGATTGAGAACGAAGCTCCTGAACTTTTTGTTGGAGACGATGATACAACTCTTGGTGTGTTTCCATAACATCCAACTCGGCCAGAACCTCGTTCACAGCGTCCATTTCATCCAACTCTCGCGCATCTTTGCGTGACAAATTGTTAATTGTGTGTCATATACGTAATTATGGAAAACATACCGTCTTCTGTAAGCGGAAAGCGTTCAGAATCAAACAAGTCTTCATCCGAAATGAAACAAGGATCAGACATCTCGTTATAATTAGCGGCGTGTCCTCCCCAATTATGCATCGGGTAGAAGGGTGTGGCTTGCGCGTTGAGCGTTGACAGCATTTGGGGGTTTCAAAGACTTTAGACTTTGATTGTTGTGTGAGCGTAAGAATTATGTAATGGAAGCTCTGAGCGCATTCTTTCAAAATTTGAGACGTTATTCATACCGGTATTGCGCCTTCAAGTTGAACTCATTTATACGCATGAGGTTTTTCAGCAAGCCTAAACCTCTCTCTAATTCGAGTAAGCACGGTGCTGCTGCCAGCATGAAAAGTTTTGTCGCCAGTACAAAGCGCCAGCTTCGATCACCTAATTTCGGGTCTCCTGAGCTGTGCTACGACGTAGATCTGAGTAAATTGTACGCTTATTCGTAGTCCATATTTATCGTGAGTCACGTATTGCGCGTAGACATTCTGCATTACGGCAAACTTTTGTGCAGCTGGATGTCGATCAAGAAACGTGCGAGTTCTTACACGTATTGTTATCAGTTATTTGTCAAAAGCGAATTAAGTTAAAAAAAACGACTCAGGGTTGTAATGGAGGCGGCGTGTTTGATTGGATCGCTTCGGTTACGCTGGGGATTTTCTACGGCACCACGGATTTGAACGGAATGCTTCGTCGTGAGAACCGCTGTAAATTCTGTGGATTCTTTTGTTGTAACGAACACAGGTGGCCAGATGTTTGTTCTTTCGAAATCGCAATTACGCAAACTGCTTCAATGTAAAGAGCCAATCGATGGAACATTGCTCGACATTGGGGCCGGTGATGGCAACATAACAGAACGGTTACAAACGTGCGTGAAGAATGTAATTACGACCGAGATATCACGTCCAATGGTGGCGCGTCTGAAAGCTCATGGATTTCGTTGCGTTAAAACAGCTGATCTCAATCATAGTGCTATCGAGGCAGAAAAGCCGTTTCATCTCATTAGGTGAATGGTCATCAATACGTATTTGACACAACATACTCACTCTTATTTTTAGTATGATGAACGTTTTAGATCGAGCAGATCACCCTGCCACCATGTTACGTCACATTAAAACCTTACTTGAGCCTGATTTTGTAGGTCTGCTTGACGCGAGTATTACTCGCTACGACTAATTGTTGCTGCAGGGAAGGTTACTCTTAGCTGTTGTGCTCCCATTTCATGCAAGTGTCGAGTCAGGTACCAGGTGGATGACTCCCAACGAACAGCTCCCAATGAGGGGAGGTTTATGTATACAAGGTGCAGGTTTCGAACAAGCTGCAAACGTGCTTTATGAAAACGTGTTATTACCTTTGGGGTTTGAGGTTGTTCGATTCAGTAGAGTGCCCTATTTGTCTCGTGGCGATATATTTCAATCTTTCCATACGTTATCGGATGCGATTTTCGTGCTCCGCCTAGCAACAGGGTGCTCCTCTACTACTTTATAAGCTCTAAAATCGCACGCAGCCGGTTTTCCGAGTTCGTTTCTTTTTCTTTATTCTTAGTGTAAAAGCATCAACGGCATTTCTTCTTTTCCTACAACGTCATTCCAACAAGGTAACCAAATAGTACGTGTCAAGGTAAGGAGAGGCTTGTCTTCAGCATGTCCTCTTCGACTCGACTCTACCTTTGAGAGATTTAATACGTAAAGAAACATAAAGACGCGATGGGTATTTACCCTCCAATGAGATCACCCAAGTTTTAAATTGCAAGATATGACAGCTGTAATGACTACTTGATTTCCGAATTGGCTTGAGAACGACTTGACTTTTCACATAACAGTCTTTACAAAGTTACTTTTCCTCCGTACTCGTTCACGTTTCGCAGAGCTATCACTACCAAAGTAGCAGCTCAGTAACATCCATAGAGTAATGCAATCAAGTGTGCGCAGCGAATCAGATCACAAATCTGAGACCAGTAAGAGATGTTTGTCAATGTCGGGGCGAAAAGCTATCAGAAATGCAACGAGTGTGGATAAAAAACCTCGAAACTCGCTATGTGTACGATTTGGTAGTGCTCATCTAATTGAATTCGAGCCTACAATTCATTGCGGGGGTGTCGCGTCGGACGGTGTACCAATCGGAATGTCCAACAAAGTACGCTGTCAAGCGCGATATAGTATTGATTTATGGGAATATCAACGAGTGTGGAGGTAAGTGATTTGCAATTCATCTACTTGTGCATCTAATGAAATAGTAATTGTAGTCGAGTAACCCGTGAAAACTTTATGGAGAACGGATACTTGGAACCAGAAGAGCGTATCAGCATTTTATTTGAAGCCGGTTTTTCCGAAGAAGAGATTGATCAGAAGATGGAGGAAACGAATCGGTACAATGAACACCGATGGGAATCCAACGAGTACGACATGCGTTACCATCGGTATTCGTGTCCAACGCCGGATTCAGAGGATGGGAGTTACAGCAAAAGCAAAAGTGAACTTAACGTTAACCATACAGAAGTGATACATTCGCGCGACAAGACACAAGAAAACGACGTATTTCAATACGGCGATCCAGCCGACTTTCAATGCACTTTGGAGAACATGCGACTATACGACAGGGAGCGTATAGTAGACGAAGAGGACTGTTTTCATTTCAATCGAAGAGATTTGATGGAAATGTTTGATACAAAGTTATTCGAGCCTGGATGCATCAAGTTGGATACGAAAGACCGGATAACGACTCAGACATGTACAATGGCGTGCCCAATGAGCCTGCAAAATCACACATCTGTGGACGCCGCGATCGTGGTGGCAGTTTAAAATCAAATACCGAGTGTAGACGGTATTATACCGATATTGTAACAGGAAGTATGGCGCCGAAAGTCTCATCGAACAAGCTTTCTTTCCAAGAGTTACAACGATTGAGTGCGAAAAAGACTGAAGTGTATGGATTTGCCACATGGCTCGCATCTGCACTTTTCTTCAGTACATGCTAGACTATTTCCATTGTATCTATGTATCTCTTAAAATGGCATTTTGTGCTTAGTAATTTACTTGATTTGGGCCTATGTTCCTGATGCGATTTTGGAGTCTTACGGCGTCACGTACTATCCGTCCAAGAAATGGGCAGTTGCTATCCCAGCAATGATTGTCGCGACATACTTGTTTTCTCTTGCGGCGTATCAGTCTCTGAATTGGATGTCAACGCCTCCATCTGATTCCTTTGCGACTTTGTATGGTACGTGAGGCTACCTTCAAATATTAAATAAAGTGTTTGAGTACGCCCATGTAGATGTATACTCGATGGAGTATACAGTGGATGCCACAGACATCAACGCGACTCGGACTGCCACGCCGCCCATTGCCGATTTGTCAATATTAGATTTAAATTCTCGCATTTTTCACTGAGTGCGGGCGTTCTGATTCTCATATGTGACTCAGAGTCAGATAGAAGACTTCTGACCTAATCTGAATTATGACACACAATGTAAAGACAGTATACCTGATTCAAGCTATCATTCCAGGAACATCGCTAGACCACACAAAACGAACGTAACGGGAATCAACTCCCTTCTGATATTCAAAAAGGGGACAATGGCAAGAACGAACCCACCGCGTATCAAATCAAACAGTACACTGAGTGCGATTTGGAACGACTTCAATCACCAGTACCGAAAAGAGACGCCAAAACAACTACAGCTTTTGGACGGATTCCTAGCATATGTTCTCGCCACAGGAATCTTGCAATTTGTGTACTGCGTGCTTGTGGGCAATTTCCCTTTCAATTCATTTCTTTCAGGCTTTATCTGCACTGTGGGAGTCTTCGTTCTGACCGGTACGTACGTCGTTTTTGGCTGCGTTCATAGACGCGTGAAACGCTCTTCGTTTAGTTTCGCTTCGGATGCAAGTGGATCCGACCAACGAATTTGTTGATCGGACAGAACAACGCGCGTTTGCCGATTATCTGTTTTGTAACTTGATTCTATTCCTTGTGGTATTCAATTTCATGGGTTGAGTCATGAGTAAAAGCTGCAAAGTAATACATTTCTCTGCAGAAATATAAAGTTTGAGGCACGTCAATTTGTTCCGAATTAATAACGTAAATAGAACATTACATGACGCGATCGAAAGTGTTAGTGAGTATCGAAAGAGAAAGTCGCAAGTTGCTAGCTCATTGGACATCAAAATAAGAAGAGATATGGATTCTAATATGGAGAGTCTGCGCATAAGCATTTTAGTATTTTGATTTAACTGTACGGCTTCGTTAGGTACCGAGTACACTTTGGAGGGTACATTCTACTTGCGAGGAAAATATTGCTTCTATATACATTTACAAAGGCTATCATATGCACGATTTCTTCAGAACCCTACCTCGCCGTGTGCTAAAATGCATTCCCCTCGCAACAAAATGAGCTACTTACGGCTGATGAACCACCAAACTACCGTACTATTCAGTAACTCTTGTAACTTTATAGTCCCTCTTTTGCCAATAAAACGAGTTTGCTGCTGCGTTCATATACCCTTACTACATCAGCATTAAGTGCGTCATGTTGTGCACCATTGTCTGAACAGGTTACTGGGGCAAAACCACTTAACTCCCCAGTGCCCCTCTTCACACTTTATGATATCACACTTTTTCTTTTCACCAGAAAGATCCACGCATACTTACTGTACTTGAAACAAACACATCGAGTCTTTGGAAGAATTTATACGATCGCTTCTATAATCATTGTGATAAACACGCGGTTTTTCTACGACCACAACGTTTCAAGATTCAGTATACTAATTACACACTGTGTTCGTCTCACGTGCGCGCGTGTGGACATCGTCACTTTGTTATAATATCGTTTGTTTGGGACAGTACATTCTTAATCATACAATGGAAATTGCCGGAAACGTACGCGACTTTTTGGTAGGAATGAAAGAAAATATAAGTCCGATCGAAGAAGAAATATTATGCGATTTGCAACAGCTACACGAATTATTCAGCAAGAATATGACTGGCTTTGACGAAGAAGTATCTCAGAACGCACTTAATATGAGCCCTGAAGCACGAATCGTAGCGCACCAATTACGCGTGCGAATTTATCAGGATTGGCGCTCCAAGCTGATGGAGTGCGTCTTCAGTTCCGAACTCGAGACGCCATTGGACGATATTAGAATAAATGGAGGTCATCTCAACAGCACGGAAATGTGTCAGCACTCGTCCGTCTTACGACGATTTACGAGAACAACGTGTAAAGCTATGGTGAATACCATTAAAGACAGATTAGCTCTTTACAAGGTCGTGACCGATCATTACATTCATGTCAGCATACAGACAAAAGGGAGACCGATATTAACACCAATGATGCTAAGCCCGACTTCTTTACATCAGCGAATGATGGAACAGATGAAAGGATTGAATGTGAATGAGGCGGCAGATATCAATTTTGTGATCCCTGATTTCCTCTGTGGATTTTCATGACTGTACGTTTATTCCGACCTCTACCGATATCAAAAGTATGAAATTGGTGTCACAACGCACGCAATAAGCGTATTACTTGGAACGCTTATGAACCCAACTCGCTCACCATGCATTATATTTCTTAAAGAACTTATAAATAATTAAACTCGCGCTTATATTGGTCGTGTCTTTTAGTGTTACCACACTACTTTATTGTTCATGGTGCGGCATCGATTTTTGACATGTTTGGTTCCTATTCTCACGATTCTTGCGTCAGGCTGCGGATCGATTTAACGTCAATCGGCAATGGGAGCATTTGCAGGCGAAATATGTAGGAACCGGACATGCAGACACAACAAAATTGTGAGTATTGCGCACGTACATTGCGCCATTGCGCATTTGATTAATTAGTGCTGAAAAACAGCGAATGGGCATTGAATCAGCATCGAGATACATTGGCGTCTCACATTGGTCACGCCGACATGCTTCTCTACTTTGCAGTGGCTGAAAATGAATCGATCGCGCGCGTACGATACAACATGTTGGAGGTGACCACGTTATTTTGGGATTTATAGTATTGTGATTTAACACGGTCTCTCCCTTTTAGCGCATGCTACAACCGTGTGGCCCTCCACCTCAAAAAGAAGACGAATAGGGATCGAAATAGAGGCCCATTGGAGTGCCTACTTACTATTAGGCTTAAATAATGTATCCACATAATCATTGATCACATTCTACTGTCTCGAACAAAAGTTTCAAACCCGTCCTTATGCGTTTTCGTCCATGTATCGACATCCACGCGGGTCAGGTGAAACAGATTGTCGGCTCTACGCTTCAAGACAAAGATACAGAATCGATTGTAACCAACTTCACTTCCGCACTGAATGCTGAAACATATGCAAAGTCGAGACCTCTTCTTCACATTCTTATTGGACAAAATGTCTCAAACCTGCATTTTGATTCGTAGAATGTATCAAGATGATCATTTGTATGGCGGTCACGTGATTATGCTTGGAAATGACATTGCGACGCAAATGGAAGCTAAAAAAGCACTACAGGCGTACCCAAATGGTCTCCAAATCGGAGGTACCGCCGAAATGTCCACCCGCAAACCTCTCATTCTCAATTCTAGGCGGAATTAATGACCAAAATTGCCAGGAATTCCTTCAATATGGCGCCAGTCACGTCATTGTCACTTCTTTCATGTTTCAGCACGGCCGAATCGACTTGGAGCGCTTACGTTCGCTTAAAAATCTAGTCGGAAAAGAGCATTTGGTCAGGACTTAACCTTACGTTCGACGCCTTCCGCTGATAAGAAATGACAGGTCTTGGATTTGAGCTGTCGGAAAAAACAAGACGGTAGATTCTACGTCATGATGAATCGCTGGCAGACGTTCACCGATACCACGATCGAGTAAGCCACCGATTGCCGCTCATTCGATTTTCGTTTCTCAGTTGCGTTCAGCGAAAAGCTTTTGGTGAGTTTGGCGGAGTATTGTGATGAGTTTCTGGTGCACGCTGTGGATGTGGAAGGCAAGTTGTGTGGGATTCAGGAAGAGCTGGTAGAATTGCTTGCGTGTTACAGCCCAATTCCAGTCACGTACGCTGGTGGAGCACGATCACTGGTACGCAGACCGTTTGTGATAGAGCATACTTTTGATTCATTTATAGAGAGATATGGAGCTGGTCGATCGTGTCGGAATGGGCAAGGTATTTTGTCGGCAATTTGCATTGAAGCGTTTTTCTCAACGATGGTGTAGATTGATATGTCGATAGGCAGTGCTTTGGATATCTTTGGGGGAATGCTATCGTATCGCGAGGTTGTCAATTGGAAGTCATCGGAAACGCATACAATGGAGTCTGAGAAGCAAGTTGCATGTTCTAATTGACCTTAAAGTAGGACCGCTGCAGAGAATACTTTTCGAGAATGGATCCTATTTTCAGACTTTTCCACACTATTTGTTAAGCAGGGGTTCCTTGCATGGGCTACTCTTCTCACTCGAGCGAATCGCTACGAGAACGCCGGAGAAGTGATATTTTCTTCAAGATGCAATATCGATTGTGCAAAGTCTTCCAATTGAGCGACTTTGATGGGGTGTTCGACCTCTTTGGCTATAGGCTCTGGATACAAAAATGACTTTTGTGTGTTCAATTTCCAGCCGATCTGGTGGCAAACTAATCACACAATCAGAAGCTTGTTCCGGACATAAGTATGCGTTTCTTACACGCTTGAAAATCAGCATTTACGAAAGAGAAGCCAAGCATTTGGGCGGCCAATTGGATATCTATCGATAAGTACGTTTCACGGATCGATTGAATCACTCGATCACGTAAGACTCCACGTAAACATGCGATGATTGGCTGGAAATCCGTTCTCCACGCTGTTTGCTCAATAATCAAGTACGTTTCTGCCATTTTCCTACTTATCCATAAATGCAATCAGACGTGTCCAGAAATAATGTGTCACCAAACCTCATTTGTAGCGCTTTGAAAATGGCATGCAGCGCCAGGATCTCAGTATGGAGCTTTAACGCGTGCGATAAGCGTTTCCAGAGATATCGTGCGTCATCACTGCCATTGGAAACACTCAGAAAACGGCTTTGGCGCAGAAACGAATCACATTACAGATTTCCACTGATTAGGATAACTGCCAAAAGTGTGGAGTAAAAATCATGCGTTAGAGGATGCGAATCGTTGGGATTCGCAGCGAGTACCCTCAGTTCGATATCCTCCATCACGTGCTTGAGTTTCTTTGCTGTGGAATTGCGATTTTGAAGCGGTTGATCGCTTAAAAGCGACGCAGTGAGTTCTTTCTTAGCGCTTTGGAGTACGTCCATGAGAAACCGGTATGTACCGACGGATACCGTTTTGACGGAAATGGATCAAAAGGCCCAGAGTTCATTCCAACTCGCCCAGCGCCATTCATGCATATCCTATCCGCAGCACAGACCCTACATTGGTGTAGCCTTCTGCGTAAGACCCTGTGCATGCAGTTCTGGTGGCAAACGTTGCTTTTCTAGAGTAGGAGTATTGGAAATTGCCTAGTAAAGATTCGAATACAAAGCCGCAATTACATTGCCATTGAATCATTTTTGCAGTAACGCTATTCCTCCACACTACAAGTATGCCTCATCTCACTCAAAACAGTATGCAGTTCGCCTTAATCGACTTTACTAACCGCACAATAGTCATCCAAGATAAAGCTTGCAAATACCCTTCCTATTCTATTGTTCACCACACTAATCCTATTATATGACCCAACGCTATTCTAGGCAAACCCCGCGAATAGCTTTACGTTTTCCCGCCAAATCTCATAATGGAATCCGAACACAACGCCGGCGCCATGCCGACCCAAAATCTCACGACAGCTGCAATACCTCCACCACTCCCACCCAATCCAACCATCCTCACCAGTCCTCTCCGCAAACCTCAGGAAACGGCACAATCGCCACATCCACGCTCCAGTCCAAATCGCTTGTGTCTCAATCGAAATGAAGCCAATTTGGAGAAAATGGTCCGTAAAAACATTCGAAATGCGACAGGAAAAGCCTCTTTGAAGCGCGGTTTAGCTGTCGTTGAGTACTTTAAATCCAAACAGTTGCAAGAAAACGACTCGGAATCTGAAAAAGCAAAGAAAATCGCAAATAACAATCAACTTCCTCTCTTCGCATCGCCGACACGTTCTCCGCATCGAAAACGCATGCAATCGTATCGCTCGCCGCATCACACAAACACTTTAAACAACAATTTACGCGGAGAAAAAGCCTCTCAATGCGGATCTCTCACAGCGCGTCTTCTGTCTCCCGTCCGAAGCAAACCGCCAACTCCGCGCATCGACAACCCATACGACCTCAACGTCGCCAGAATGGTCAATCCGCATCCTCCAAAAGCAGAAATGCATCCTCCAAAAGCAGAAATGCATCCTCCAAAAGCAGAAACTCTCACTGAAACCAAATCGAAATCGCCTTTCCAATCGTTTCAGAAACTCGCGCCAATGCATTCGAAACCTTTGAAATCGTCTCATCAACCAATGCAACCGCCTTCCCCGCGCACACAATCGCCTCCTCAACCGATGCAGCCGCCTCCCACTCCCACAGAAGCGCCCCCCGTGACGGTATCCACCGATTCCATCGCTTCCAAATCGATGTGTTTCGCATTAGAAAGCCCGGCAACGTGTATCGACGTGACACCCGATGGTCAAATTCTGATTGTCGCATTCGAAGACGGATCCATTCGTCTCTTCGATATGGACAGTTCTATCTCAAGTGATCGATTCGGCTACCTGTTAGGCCATTTTGAAGCATGTGATACCGATGCGGAGGCTTCCAGTACCAATTTCTATGGAACGATGCAATTACGCATAAAAATCTCATCCGACGGACAATTTCTCTTTGTAGGGAGTCGTGTTGGACCGCGAATGATCTTAGCGATCAATCTCCAAGATTTTCGGAACGGTATGTTCATTGAAATTCCCATCCAACGCAACTCATTTCTGTGGCAGAGGAAGAGGAACAAGCAAAATTTTCTCATTCGAATGGGAAATTTCGCGTACGTTACGTTGTCATTCACTCACACACACACTCCGTTCTACTTGTAGGGCTTTGCCGACGTCGCGAACGGCCTGGAAACCAATTCATATTTGCTGTTGACCGGTTTGGGCGTTCAAACATTTCATCTTTGGCAATTCCAAGCGCCGTCCTCTGACTCGAAGGAAGGCTGGCAATATCTCACGAGTTTCAGTAGCAATGGGAATCGTGCGCTTTCAGCGTGTTTCTTCCCGTCAAATGATTCCCACACCTTTGCATTTGCGTCTCATTGCGAAGAAAAAAATGTTCAAATTTGGTGCAATTATATCCGAAAAAAATCTGAAATGCCGCGGGAAACTTTACTGAAAATGACATCAAAAACGTGCGGGAAATGGAGTCTCGATACCATTCGACACGATATTCCCAACACGCGTAACGTATTAACTCTCTGTGGAAGCTTTGCGTACGCCGTACATCCGAATAACGAGCAAATTTCACAATTTCAATTGGAAAATCCGTCCGATGTCACATGCAATTATTTCGAAATTGAGAAATTTTCAGCGGGAAAATCACGTCGCTCGAGTGTGCTTTTGACACATATATCCGCAAGCAAAGACGGACGATATATTGCAGCAATTTCATCGGATGGGATTCTGTACGGCGCAGCATACAACACAACAAAATGGAAGGACAGAACGCTTCAAATTGCCGGACGTTTGGATGGGAAATCGAATCCTTTGCACGTGTACACGCCGTCAGGATCATGCGGCATGCTTGCAATCCTCGCGAATCGCGATTCCGGGTGTCTTATGATCGATCCCGTGCATGCGATTCTCCAGCGATACGGCCAATTAAGCAATTTCTCAGCTTCGTTCAAATGTTCCGTGTGTCACGTTCCGAACGCGCGCCATTGGAATTGGAATCCATCGAAATCGAATGAGTCTTCCGGCCACACTGTCGTCAAACAAAAACGTATTCGCGTGGAAACGGAAACGAATACGAATGCAATTGCGTCGGAATTGGAAATGTACAAACAGCGATACAATCAAATTGTCACCGAATGGCAAAGACGACTCAAAGGCGAGCGTCAAATGCGTCGGCTATTCAAATCGCGCGAACAGGAATTCCGCGAGCAATTGAGTGTCGCATTACAACGTGCCGATACATTGGAAGCGGACATTGCGAAATTGCAGCAGGAAAATGCACAAAAGGAGACGAAATGCCAAATGGAAGAAACGGAAAAACAGCAACGCGCTAACGTAAAGGCTCAATATCGCATTTTGTGCACGCAATTACAAGTCCAATTGACCGATGTGAAGGAGCAAAAGCGTACGTTGGAAAAGACAACACGAACGATGTTGGAAGAGATGGAACGATACGTTTCGGCGTCGCACGAACGGTATCAATCGATTGGGAAGAGCGCCGAGTGTGTCGTATGTCGAGAGAAGGAAGCGGTAATGGCAATTGTTCCATGCGGTCATTTGTGTTTTTGCGAAAATGACGGCAAACGATACCAAAGAGAAGCGTTTGTGGGAAATGTGAGTTCCGACACAATGATTTCGATTTCAGAAGGAATTTCCAATGAGAGAATTGGATGTCCGATTTGTCAGAAAGAAATCATTGCATTATTACGAGTGTATTGATTTCTCAGTCGGAATACACGCCGGGAGCCAATGTGACGGATTCCAATGCGATTCGGACCGCACCAATCGCAAAGACATTACGGGAGACAGCCTGATGTTTCAGT
This sequence comes from Albugo candida, assembly GCA_905220665.1. Lineage (NCBI taxonomy): Eukaryota > Oomycota > Peronosporomycetes > Albuginales > Albuginaceae > Albugo > Albugo candida. The sequence goes on from CAJNAR010000179.1 coordinate 137,161, forward strand.
TCAATGCGTTCGCCGGGTCCCGCGAAGAAGACGGTGTGCTGTCCGATTTCATCGCCGAGACGCATCGAAGACGTTGTAAGTGGATGGAGAGTGCATGGGGCGCCAGTAGCGTGAATGGATTTCGCAATGGATTTCGCAGTGCCACTTGGCGCATCGATTTTCTTTGTGTGATGCATTTCTTCGATGTGAATGTTCCATTCGTTTGGTAATTGAAATGCGATTTTTTGTACTAAATCGCAAATGAGAGGCACACCGATTGAGAAATTCGAACGTAAGAGAACGGGAGCGTATTGTCCATACGATTGAATGAGATCCGTTGCAAGTGTTCCTGTGGTTCCGATAACGAGCGATGGGAATTTCTGTGCTGCATTTTGGAGAAGGAATTCGACAAGTGATTTCGTTCCCTGTGGCAATGTGACGTCGATAATGACATCGATATCGTGTAGTGACACGGATGAAGCGCGTCGGAGATCGATACTGCCTGCGAATTGATTATTTGCTTTTAATTGTTCGACAATAAGACTTCCCAAACGTCCATTTGCTCCATGGACCGCGACATTTACTTTGTGTTGGATCGATTTCTGTGGCTGCATTCGGTGAGAAGACATGAATTCCTCGATCGCCGATGCAAGTCGAATCGCTCCCAATTTCAAATCATTGGCATCGTACCACGAAAAACTGAGTCGGAGGTAATTTTTCATCGATGCGCTGAAGGAGCCTCCGGGCAGAAACATTACTTTGTGTGCTTGTGCGATGGGTAAAAGATCTGCGGAATCGAAAGAATCGGGAAGACGGACGAGGATAAAGTATCCGCCATTGGGTACTTCGAATGTGACATTGGGAGGCAGTGATTGTCGGAGTTGGGTGAGAAGCGCATCGGCTCGGGTCCAAAGTGTTGATACAGCGAATTGGAGATGTTCTGACTGCTTTCCAGAGGCAATGGCTGCATGGACGATGCCCGAGATGACAGGATTGATACCTCCGCTGCTGTCAAGTTGGCCAGAAAGCGCTATTTTGGAGAGAAGCGATCGGGAAGCCTGAATCCATCCGAGGCGTAAGGCTGGGGCCAATATTTTTGAGAACGAACCTAAGGCAAGTACGGTGTCATGTTGATCGAATGTGAACATGGGGGGAGGAGGGATGACATGTGGGAAAGATAATAACTGGTATACTTCATCGGCGACGATAAGAAACCGGTATTGAACACTTAACTGAACGAGTTTTTCGCGCTTTGCTGCCGATAAAGTTCGACCGGTTGGATTGTGACATGTTGGGATGGTGTATAGCATTTTGGGGATGACACCTCGTTCGAGCCATTTCTCGAGTTCGACGATATTGATTCCATCTTCTTCCATTGGAATTTGACGGATATTGAGCTTGAAATCTTTCATTATCGAGAGCGCTAGAAAGTAGGTTGGTTCTTCCATAAAGACTAAATCGCCTGCTTTGCAGAATAAAGAACAAATGAGTGCCAAACCTCCTGTGACGCCATTTGTGATAAATAGCTTTTCAGGATCGACAGTGGCGTTATACCCTTTGGAAAGGAACGTTGCGAGTGTCTGACGGAATTTCGGGTACCCATAAATGTGACCGTATTGGAGAAACATTGGATCAGTTTCAGCGAATTTGAGGGCTGCGGATTCTCTGATTTTGTCGAGCGGAAGTAGCGATTCCGCTGGTTGACCGACCTTGAAATTGATCATTTCATTGGCTTTAGGAACGACATATTGACCATAATCTCCCATTGTTTCTGAATTCTTTGGAATGGCTGGCTACTCTTGCGTGATTAATTCGTGGAGGTTTCTCCTTGGTTTGTGTGGTATACATAACGGCTGATTGAAGTTGTCTACATTAATGGAGGATTCTGCGTCACTGGCTGCAAAACAAACAAATGCGCTTGGAATCGCATGCGACTTTGGAGACTCGTTACGACTCGAAACATGTCCATCATTGGATAGTATTGATCATTTGATTGAGTACCATGGAAATATTGGATGTTATCATTGTTATCTTAATGTACCGGACGCTACGATGAGTTATCTGCAAACATTTGCATCTCATCTTTGCGTCGATATTGACGGGAATATAGCCACATTGACGCTGCACGGCAGCGAATGGAAGCTTGCACTGCCACATGCATTGCATGCGCAATCAAGCATGCAGATTGAAAGGGATCACATTTATTTGCGGCTTTCATTGCAACAAAAAGAGCCGCGATCCGAAGTTGGTATCAGTACATTATCGAGGACGACGTTGGAAGAATTAGACCCAGAAAATTACAAAAACATTCACTGTCGATTGTGTAATTACAAAATCAACAACTGTCATACAAACTTTGATAAAGTATGTCCGTTACCTTCGGATAACTGGCTGGAAATGCAGGAATTCTGGGGCGCTGGTCACGGCGCTTTTCAGCATTTATCACGTGACACTATTTCTGCCCGAAAATGCCGAGTATTCATTGCTGATGCTCATATTTTGCTTCATACAGATGATCTGAGCATCTCATCGACCGATTCCGACGATATCAAATGTCAGCAATGTGGTTCGTTACTCGGACGACATACTGAAGACACTGCGCTTCTCTACAAATACTCCATTTTCACCGCTTCCAGCAACATTTTCTCATCGTATCACATCGATTCGATTGTTTGTGTCAGTATATTAGAGACCATTGAGACGGAAGGTCGTTTTCAATTTCGATTGTGTGCAATCGACTCCGCTTTGTGTTTCAAATTGAGAGTATTGAGCTGGGAATTACGTCTTTTATCCAGCGATACACCGCACTTTAACCACGTCCTCAAAGTCGTCTTTGAAGAAGAATGCGTTCGACAGTCTGCCGATGGGAAAACAGTTGATTTGGATGTACCGTTTTCAAGCTATGAGCAGATAAAACAGCGATTAATAGCAAGCAGTATGAAAGTACCGGCGTCTGTACGCGTTCCATTGGGACAAATCGGCTACTTGTACGCATGATTCTAAATTTGGCAACGATATTCTTCAGTTATCTTTATGGACGGCGGCAAAGTCATTGATTTTTTTTGAGAGAATGTTGGATGAGGATTGATGCTTCCCTCATGTAGCGCTTTCGTGAGGTGCAAGTGGAAGTGTATGTTGCAGGTGATGGTGTCAATTACCCTCAAAAGGGTCAGACAGTTGCGATCCATTACACGGGATACGTAAGTCCGTTGATTCCATTTGGGGCCATGATGCGATTTCATTTGCTGTAGTTGGAGGATGGACAAAAGTACGATTCCACAAGAGATCGTGAGAAACCGCTTCGCTTCAAACTCGGAGAAGAACAAGTGATACCCGGTTTGGAGGAAGGAGTGGAACGACTTTGTATGAATGAAAGAGCCAAGATTTATATTCCATCGTACAAAGCATATGGCTGCAAGGGATTTCCCGGACTTATACCGCCAGACAGCAATCTGATATTCGACGTGGAATTGGTCGGATTTCGTTGAAAAAGTACAGAAAGTCGTCCCGTACGAACAATGTTCTCAAAGAGATCTTAAATTGTTAATTCAACCGTTTGAAAATTTAGTGGACTCAATCTTCAAACACGAATGCTGACGCACGCCTTGTCACGCCTTGTACCCTTTGATGGTTCGATGGTCGTGGGGCGGACTTTGAACAGGTCAGGCTGCTTGGAGCATTCGATTGAGAAGAGAATTGAGAGCGGAAATCTGGATTAGTTTTTGATGAAGTTGAAGCGGACATTCTTTGTATTGATAGATGAGCTTGAACCGGTTTTACGCCCCGAGATAGCCGAATTGTTCTGAATGCACAATAGTGGAATCTGGTCGAGTCTCAATCACGAGAGTTGTGGTGTCCCTAACATCACAAAAGCCTGTACTGATTTGGGTACTCTCAATGAGAGAATAAGAGAAGTTTTTTGACTCAATCAACTTCCTTTTTTAGTTGTTTGAGGTACCTTTAGCATCATAGAGTCGAAGAGGAACTGTTGATGGCTAAGAGGATTTCTTCCGATCGCTCAATTATGATCTGGCCATGTTATCATATCATACTGATTCAGACACATGATTTATAAGAAACTTGTTATCGGAAACCCATAGACACAAGCATTCCTATAATTATATCATACTATACACACAGTGTCAGCGTTCTATGATAATAATGCAGCGTCACAGTCCTTGAGACATTTGTCGCATCAGCGAATAACCTCCAATCGATAGAATAGCGATCAGAGGTTTTTACGATGCGTAGTATGCAGGGTTGACCACACGAGTGTGTGTTAGCATCGTGACTTTGAGATGCACTGGCACTTCAGTGAATTTCACAGAGCTTTAAACAAGACACACAATAATCAATCTATTTAGGGTACAATTGTGTTGAATACGTAATTTCAGGTAGACAAAATATCGACCAATTTAACGTTTTTATCCTTCCGCTTTTTCGATTGCGCAACTTTTAATACGACACGCGTAAACGTCCACCCAGAATCCGTCTCTTTTTTGGCGGTGCTCTCCGATCGTACAGCCTGCTCATTGCTCTTCTTGTAAGCTCGGATGAGTAGCGTTCCTTCGTTCTTTGTCCCTTTGCACGGGACAGAATACTGAATGGCATCACTTGTAATTGTACCAGTAAACTCCTTCTGACTGCTGCTTATCGGATGTCCCAGTAAACTTCGCGCCATTGCGTTTGCATTTACATAATCCATCGCAAGTTTATGCGCGTACGACGGGCGATCGCGAATGATTCGAATCAAATAAAATGCGGATACGCTTCCGATGAGTACACCAAAAATGATCTGCATTCTGCATAAGTTCACGAATGTTTCTCGAAGTAACAAAAAGGAATACATGCCGGAAGCGCAATTGTCTTCCCAAGAGAAGTTGTCGGATGCTCGTTGAGCACTGGTTCCTGATCGCCAAGTGCCGAAAACGAAGTGCCATCCTGCAGTTCCACATCCAGAACTTCAAACAGCGCGTTGGATTCGTTCTCATCAGCATCGGCTTTTGTTTTGAACGACACAATTGCTGTCTTCCCACTAAATTAAGATATCAACATCTGTACGAGAATCGATCTGAATCAGCTTACTCGTCTCCAACGACGCGGAACGCAGAAGTGCCGTCATTGGGATCCTGAGACTCCACCTAATTGATCATGAGCGTCATGCAAGTCTCCTATCAGCTCAAACGCACGTACCCTCTCGAATTTGCGCGGATACCCAACAGCTTCAAAAAAGCGCGGATCCTTCACTACCGCACGTTTCGCGTAGTTGAGAGATCGACTCATCTACAATTGCAATGAATATACAAAAGAACATTTTCACTGATGAGGCACTACCTCTGGATCAAAATCTTTGTCCCCTTTGAAATGAGCAATGAGAGCCATGCCACTTAGCGCGGCAACCACGTATCCAATGATTATCTGCGTCGAAGCCGGCTTCTTCTTGATGTCATAAATCTTATCTTTGGCTATCAATAGGGTAGAAAAGCTATGTCTGGTGCGCGTATTCGGCACGAAACGAAGTCGCTGTACTCGTGGAATCGCATTGGTGACAAGACGAGAGTACCACATCAATCCGATTAAATCCGAATTATGACTGGATATGAAAACGCCATTTATATTTTTTCCCACACTTAAAGTCAAGAATCCGTTCGTTCACTATAAATCGATTCTGTTACGAGCGTGGAATAGTAATGATTCAATGAGGTGTTGTGCTCGTTCTGAGTATGATACGCATTATCAGAAGCTGATGAGAGTGGAAGTAAAGCGCATTAGACCCTGCTTCCTAGATCAGTCTTCTTACATTCGTCCAAGTGTATTAGCGCACAAATACTGAGATGCAATGCAAGTTTCACTTGACATCATTGTTATCTTATCAACGTGCAAATAAAAACGCGAGTCCTGAAAGCACACGTTTCCTTCCTTCGATGAAGAAATGTGCCGTCAATTGGGCTCACACCATCCAAATAATTCATCTATTAATATCCTTCCACTACGAATATTCTGACAAATTTCATCAAAAAACAAATTTTTATTACGCACATTAATGCAATCAAACGTGATGATGTCCATCATTACTATTGAGTATGTTGGCCACATGTTGCTGATTGGTGTGGTTTACGTCACTTCCATGAACCGCCACTCCATCGGTCCCCTTTTGCGACCCAATTGAGGTGTTTGCCAGCGGATAATTGTACATTAGCGAATAATTGGCTGGAGCGATGGCCGCAAGTTTGGCTCGGGGAATTACTTCACCGGGTCGTGGTCGGGTACGAGGTCTACCACGAGGACGACCTGTTCCTCGGACTTTCTTCTTGGACCCTGATTTACCGCTAGCAGCTCCGTTACTCTGCACGGGGACTCCGGAAGCACCAAAGGAAGCCATCAATTCTGCAGAAGATAGTGGTGAAGGCTGGTCATTTCCACATGTTTGGTCGTTGCTACCAGTGGAGCTATGTCCCTGTAAGCCAAAGGATTGGCCAAAATTTGTCATGAAAGACATTCCAAGTCCTAAAGCTGATTTATGACCAATCGTATCGGGCTCATGCTTAACAACGCTGTGAAGTGATAAATCGTGCTTCGATGGGCGTCCGCGTTTACGTCTTGGTGCTTCCTCATGGGAGCATGACATTGATAGGTTTGTACCCAGCGAGGCGAAAGCGTCATTGGTGTTCCCAATAGACGAAAGGCCCAACGCATCCGTGTTAACATTTTCCGCCCTATACTGTCCGTTCATCGACTGAGCAGCCAGAGCCATCGCTTGACTTGCGTGAATTGACTGTATGTTACTTCCATCGACTGAACTTTTCTCCGTGTCATGATCTAGTGACTTAAATGAATTTGGATCATCATTATGTTCTTCTTGTTCATTGGATGTAATTGCCTGTCCCGACGCATTTGATTGGGTCATCCAAGGCATCACTGTCCCCATTGGGAACATCATCATCCCCAAAGCCATTTGCTGAGCCATTGACGCCATATTCGCTAATTCACTCGGACTTAGATTTTGTATTTGCTGTTGTTGTAATTGCATGAATTGCTGTTGTAATTGCCCAGAGTTCGCGCCACTCAAATCAAGCATTGCATTCCCATTAGAAGTTGAAATGGATGCTGACGCTCCATTAAGACTCAGATCATCGGCATCATTCGCAGTACTTAGAGTTGATGATGTGGTACACGTACTTTGAGTGGCGGATATGGAATTTAGGATCGTGGGCGCGAAAATAAGTGGGAACGAAGTGTTGGCTATAGATGTCGCATGAGCATTTATTGCATTGGAATCAACCATTGAATCCGAGACATGGTGTGCGGTACTTTCCAACGATTTTGTAGTTTGGTGATTTGCTTCATGAGATGAAGATTTTTGAAATTCGGACTGATCATTTTCATCACGAGAATTCGACACTTTTGTATGTTTGGAATCTGTTGGTTGTGGAGCAAAGTGGCGACGCTTTTCGGAATGATTGGGCATTTTTGAGGCGAATTCCCTAGGCTTTCGAGTCGATTTATAGCTAATCGTTGCGCGTCGAGCTCAGTTTTTCTCCCTCTCAAAGAAGCGGATCAGAATGTAAGGAATCGTACTTTGCAAGCACCGTTTTTCAAAAGTACGAAGCCCACTTTCTACAAAGTACGGTGGCAAGGACGAAAACGCACAGTCTATATCTACCAATAAACAAACTCCACGCTGACAATAATACGATAAATACTGTTTATCTATCTTGAAAAGTACGAATCCGGCTCACTACCGTGCTGTTCACAAAACGTACGAAAGCGCAGCACCAGCCAATTATTCCACTCAAACTCTTTATCTGCGGTAATGCCTCTGTCCAAGGAACAACACGATGAGCTCTGCGTCTCGTACGCTTCATTGATTTTATTTGATGGCGAAGCTGAAATCACATCAGACGCTCTTATGAGTGTAATCACCGCTTCAGGAAACGAAGTTGAGCCTTACTGGCCGACATTGTTTGCTGGTTTCTTGTCAAAAGAGGGAAGGATCATGGATTTGATCACTAGCGGAGGACCTTCAGCGGGAGGAGGTGGTGCAGCTGCCTCAGGCAACACTGCAGCAGGTGAAGAAGATGCTACTGCCGCTAAAGATGAACCAAAGGAAGAAGAAGCCGATATGGTACTTTATTACTTACGTCTTATTACAGTTCTATCACTCACTATTATCTCTTTGCATAGGATCTTGGAGGTGGAATGGATATGTTTGGTGGGGACGATGATGACTACTAGATGGCTCTTGTACCTTTATAGCATCTTGATTTGCAGGCGTATACCTCTCATCATAATATAAAAAAAAGACTTTGGCTTCACCGAACACTATTACTATTTGTATCGATCCTTGAAGCTCATTGGACAAGTCGCTCAGTCACAGCCTCGGATTGAAAGTCACGTAGAGCCTATCCAATATCACCATTTCTGTCACGTATCATATCCCGCCCTATTGACTTCTGTGCTGTTAAAACACCTGCCACTGTTTATTTTACCAATGTTTGTCAGGTGCAATGTATGGGCTCGTGAATGTGTCGGCCGTACGAATCACACGCAACCTGTTGTCATTTAATATCTATTCACCGGATCGACGGGATACTTGCTATCTTTCTCGGTCCATGCTTTCTACTCAATAAATCGTAAGGAAGCGGTGTCCTTATTTTACACAAAGAGTTACACAAATTCAGTCCGCGGACCAATTGGTCCAATATCGCTGAAACCTCATGTATCGAACTTCAGCTCTCCGAGGGCTAGTGAAGTTTTAAGAATCGACCTAATCATATGTCATGCGTTACCAAATCTCTTCGACTACGTGAGCGTGCCGAAATAGTCATTGCACGGTGTCTGATTAGCGGTGCATGTAAGTTGCATTGATTGACGACCCTAAGCTATGTCTACACAATATTTTAGGGCAGGAAGACGCACTAAATCGGACATTAGGCATTGACAGGATACTTTTTGTACATTTTAGCTTCTTCTAAAATAGAGATATTCTTAACTTGATTGGTTATTTCTATAACACGGCAAAATTGAAAAAGTCATACCAGATAACGTAAAGAATCTAATGATCAAGCACCTTCGTGCAACTATGCTATAAATCGGTTGTACTAACACGATGTAATCCCTTCTTTACAAGAAATCCTTCCCATTTCTCCGTCTTCGTTCACATCAAACGAGGTTCGGCTTCAATACAGCTCATCGTGGTGATGTACCGTTCCGTCTTTCGGTTGTTTAGAAGATGGAGATCAACGCCACCCCCTCGTTACCAGCCTTTGTTAAGTTACTTGTGGTTCAATGGGGGGTTGGATTCTTACGCGCATTTGTGCTATATTGAATAAACGAATTGGAGAAACGCATTGCGCTCGACAATTGTCTCCGTTAATTGTGTATCCACACTATTTACACAAACCATCACCCGTTTGATGTATTGTACACAACATGGATCCATCGCGTTGATGAACTATTGCGATAGACACGTCTTTCACCATCACATCGGCGGACCATAGGAATCAACACGTCCAAATATCGTCAAAGAACAAAAAATGGCGTCAAATACAACACATCACAGAGTATGCGTGCGGCAAGCTTTTTATCGCATTCGTTGGCAATTATCAATTGGATCAAATTAAACTACAATGTATAGAAACCAAAGCGAGAGTCGTGGTGGCAAGCACGGGTTAAGGTGTGGTTTATTAAGATTGGAGAATGGTTCTGGGATGTATCGATCATCAAAGGTGCTGCTCTTATGGAGACTACGGATTAAATGCGACACTTTTTGATTTGGACGTACATGCAGTTACGTGAAGCAAAACCGCAACAGCACATCACCATCATGTTTACGAACTCTACAATAACTACTATTTTGGCTGTTGTTCCCAGCTGAGTGTTACCCGCCCGGGTTCATGAGGCTTTTGGCAGCACAGCGTGTAATGGCAATCGCATTCGATGTACACTAATGGTACGGGTATTTTCAAAATGGATCTTTATGCTCTCGATCACATCTCCTAGGCTATAAGGCAGCTTTTTTACGTCTAGCAATATGAAACGTGTGCTGTTAGCCATTCAACCAGTCCAAGCAGTCAAGTATCCGCTTCGATCAAGACTGCTACCTTGTTGATAGGCAAGAGGAACCGACTCATCGTGTCTGGTACTGGTCCGATAAGGCTTTCCTGATGAAAAATCTCGAATATGCAAACTTTGATACAGAAATGCAATTAGACGTCAACGATTGTAAATCAAGGATCAACACAGGATTTTGTCTTTATCACGAGACATGATCGCGATTTGTTATACAACATTGCAAAGAGAAAAGCGATTTATGGAAGCAAGAGCGATGAAGCAATCATTCTACGGATCTTTATATGGCCACCTATCTCACCTTTATGACTTCGAAACGCATTCGGATACTCTTCTCGGCATTCGTGTGAGTTGTGGCTAAGACGTCGTGTCCCTACATAGCTCCGAGAGGTAATTGTTTCTTTGCTTTGTATTTACATACCACTGAGAAATAATCTCAACTTTCATTTGTTGCTCCAATTCTTATGAAAAACCCCAACCTATAGTAAATAATACATACGCGTATTCAAAGTCGAGCTTGCAATGTACATTGACCATAGTACTTAGTCGGTTCTAGAAGGGTCTATGTATGTCTGATCACTTCTGCCATATTTCACATCAGAATCATTATCAAAATCCTCCTTCACATTCTCCTTGATAGATTCTGTGATGTCGACGGCCCATTCATTTTCGTTCACGCCAAAGGTTAAATTGAAAGCTCTCAGAAATGAGGAACCGAGTACCCATACATCCTTCCTTCCTGAACTCTCGAATAGAGGGATGCAAGTGTCTTCCTTTTTGAATATTGATTGACGGCCTTTGAATTTTACATCCAATTGCTGTGTCCTGTCGCCACCCCAGTGTATGGATAAGTTGATGTATATATCGATCAGTCCAACCCCTCTATTCAACAAGAGTATATCCAAGCAATTGAACTCGTAGCGACCGCTATTCGAATTGAAAGTTACTGGAATCTTTTCCAATTGAAATAAATATCCAATCCTTTGAAAAATATCGGGCGGAACTTGAGTGGCTTCGTTACCAAGCTGGAATCCTATCTTTTGATTAGTATAATGTTTCCCGACAAATTTGACTTTTTCTGGCTTGATAAAATTCCCCTTCTTCAAAGTAACACATGGTGCATTCAGCAATTGCCGTGAAACTCCAAGGTAGAGCCTTGGACCCTTATGCGTTATCCAGTCAACCGTGTAAATCCCGCGGTGTTGAAACATATAATCATGAGGGTTGACAGCGGGGAACGGGATATGGTAGAATCCTTTCCCTTTACACAACTTTACTAAGGCATTCCAAGTTATCCTCCAGCCGATGTGGTATTCATACCCCTCAACCGGAAGTGTCAAAACTGCTATCGCTTCCACGCCGTTTATTTTGAACTTCCGATTTCTTCGCTCAAAAGTTTGGAGTTCTTTCCAAGCCGAATCCGAAGGAGGAACTGAATCACTCGCAATGACAAAAGTCAGAGTATAAATACGCGTTTCACAATCACCTTCGCATACGGGAGCTCCATCGTTCAAAAATTTTACATCAGGGAGTAGATCAAGCCTCAATCCTCTATGGAATTTATCTGACCCAGCCGATACTGCATGGACCATATCCAAGTGAATTGCACGCACAAAAGGGACGTGTGTAAGGAAGACTCCTACCGCCGCAAGACCGATTGTTTTGAGAAAGCAGCATATCATCGTTTTTCTTGGTCGACTATAGAATACTGATAAAACGCCCAACACTAACTAATGGAAAGATAGAATTGCATTACAGACTTGGCACGGTGTGGGACTCTTGAACAAGGATACAGTGTGTTCTTCATGTCTACGACAAAAAGTTACCTCAACCTGGATAAGTTTATACGGTGGCAACTTTCGAAATTTGGAATTTGTATAGTACGCATAGACACGCACCTTTAGGGTCCCACGATTAACAACAAACGACTTGATTACGGAGCCTAACCTCGTAAAGCTTATAAGCGGGCAACTTTCGTAAGTTAAAATTTGTATGTTACGCATAGACACGCAGTCTTAAGCTTACAGAATACAAAATAAACGACTTGATTACTGGGAAACACCTCGGAACGCTTATGAGCTGGCAACCTTTATATTATATTACGGATAGACACGCAACTGCAGGGTTTTGGACTCACAGCAAATGACTACATTTCTGTGCACCACCTTGGAAAGCTTATAGGATGGCAAGTTTTGCACTTAAGAATTCGTATTTTACACCAACTGCTCAAGTGCACACTTCCAGGAGCCAAGTATGTCGAATCATATTCTTTTTATACCTATCACGCTGATTGATATATCTGGCAATTATTTGCGACGCTTATTAAGGATAACTGAGTATGAAGACTGCGAAGTTCGTTTGAACTTAGACTCGGTCGGGACAAACTAAAGCGCTGTACTCTTACGATACAAAGCCGCAAAACGTTCATCCCCCGTGTTGAACTGAATAGTTCACTGAAAACCACACTGAGGCTGTTTCTTCAGTTTTTCGGGTGATTTTACCTTTGCTTTTCCATGTAACCGATCAAGTTTCTGTTGTTTTTAAATTCATATCAAAATCTCGATCGTTCCCCGCATTCTCGCCAGTGACTTTTTCATTCACTGAGCTTACCAGTAAGGCGACATTTGATTCACTGTCAGTAGTTTTGGATGACCGCATGATTGTACGTTGCTCACGAGCCAATTCTTGACGTCTTGCACGTTTTTCGTGACGCTTCTGATTCTTCTTCTGCTTTACTTTGCGAACGTGTTCCTTGAAGGGTGTGGTGGAAGACTCACGCTCAGGGGCGTATTTCGATTTCAGTATGTCGGGTGCGTGTTCAAATACTTCGATGCGCACGCATTCTGTACCACTTTATTCAGTGTCGCTCTGGAGTAAAATTTGACGGTACTGCTTTCCGACTTCTTTGATTTAGGAGTTTTCAACATCGCTCGCTTCTGAGTTGCATGACGCTAATTACGTGGAGAAATCAAGAATCTCCAATTCATTACAATTCGACCAACTGGTAGGCTTTCAATTCGATCTGGATCGTCTTAATTCCATGTGGATTCCAATCGGTTTGATGTAGAACTTTTGTGCTATAGAGGGATGGCTTACAGACATCCGGTGAGATTTGACAGGATTCTTTGTGTGGCCTGGTGAATTCCAAGTCATTCGGTACGAATCGGACATCCCGCACATTTGAAGATGTTTCGTGCTTCATTTAATTGCATTGATCGGCGATTACTTTTGCTGCTCTCATTGATTCGCATGTTACGCTCGCGTAGTAGAAACATTGCTTTAAAATCTTATACTGATGGAGTTTATCTTGATCGATTCCCCTAAATTTCTCACTTCGTGCCGATTGTTGCACGCCCAACGGATCATCTTCAACTTGGTCGCATTCAGAACCAGATGCAGCTTCAGAACCTCAGTTTATGACTCTGAATGCTTCGGACTGCTATTCGGAGATGCGGTTGATTCGCGTGGACCATACTTCGGTTCTTCTTCCTAAAGAAAACGTATTATAGTTTATGTTGGAACGGCACACGCAATGAGATGGTACCATATTCTGGGCACCAAAATCGGATGGGTGGGTTGTCACATCATTTATGGATCCTGTTCCACGCGCGGATGACTACAATTCTCGTCGGCTTATCGGTGCAAATGATAATTTCACGAATTTCTACTTGACGGAGCGCAAATAAACCGACTGCCCGAAGTCTACTCCAAACGCAATTCATGATGACAATTCGCTTCGTGATCTCGTACGGCAATATATTCTACTTGCTTCTCATCTTCGTAGACGGATAAATCCTTCGCGTCTGATCTCACTTGTGATTCGAATGAAGGCTCTCTTCATCTCGATTGATCTTGTCTCTGTCCATTCGGTGAGGTAGTCTAGACTTTATGCATCATTACGTCGATAAAACTGCTTCATATCGTTTGTCAGACTCTCATTCTTTTTCATTAGACGTCCATATTTATCGCATGAGCCTATATTCGTCATCTTCTTTGTCTGCCGATTACATTGTAATAAACGCATAGTACCGTGTGTGCTTTGAAATCTATCGCTGGTCAGAACGCTTCTGAATCGAGCATCAATCGCAATTTTTCTCGTTTGCCTGAAGTATTGATGAAGCGCTAATGATAGAGCTGGTGGGTAGTTCTGTAGAGAATGCATCCATCATTTTTGTACTTATGGGATCATAGTGAGCTTAACTGAAGCGATCGTCGCTGATCACATCCAACGTTTTGACAAGAGCCATAGTTTTATGTACCTTCCTTCCACCTCAATGCGTTCACGTTTCTTACATTCGTGTCACCTTTTGTATGTGTTGATGTGGTGCACGCGAACGGATTATAATCATGAGTACACATGGATGAGATCGTATATTGACTCGGACAAAGCTGGGTAGTACGATACGTTTACTTGTTATATAACAGCCACTTGAATAAATCTTAAGCAAAATAGGATTCCCGGCGGGCTTTTTTCTATATTTCATTAATATCCATGCACGGCATAACAGAGCGAACGTAACGAACTTCTGCGTCCTAAACCGCTATCAACTGTACTGTACAATATTATGAGGGAATTGCTATTTCCAGCCACCGCGTGACTTTTTGACCAATTAGATTACGGTGTTATTTCCACCCAAGTTTTTTTACTAGGGAATTGCTATTTCCACCACATCGTGAGTTTCTGACCAATCAAGTTACGGCTTTATTTCCAATCAACTCTTTAGTATAAGGCTAAAGTTTCACAGTCCTGCATGCCGATCGAAGGTATCAGAACTCATAGTTGCACATCTTTCTAGTATCCACTTCTAGATCAGCTAACTTCATCATGCTTTTCGTTGTACCGCGTCGTTCCCAAACAGTAAAGTACACATTTACGGATCGCCATCACATGTCGTCGATCTACTACATCCTACGAAAAAGTCTTTAGAAGTTGAAAATACGTTCAGTCTGGTCTGAGAATTGGACTGATAACGACAGCGGACTTTTGCCGTATGTCATCAACACGAGAGAAAATTAAAATAACTTGTAAATACATTTGTAACTTGTTCACGCCGGTTTTGAAGCGCACAAACGCCCTCCGGCTGTACTGTTATGGGATGGGTCATCGTTTCCAGATGTTGCACGTAGCTGCTTTCAGTGGACTTGTCATCTTTATACCGCTATACCGCTTGTATGCATCGCCCGAATTCCGAAGTGCCCTGTGGTGCAATCGAGTGCACGTTTGCGAAAGTTCTAGCAGAATCTTTGGACTGAAAAAAGGTACTCTACATTATCTCTTACGGATGCGACACGGATAGCGGATTTTCAATACACCTGGTGTCAGGCCGTTCATGGCAGATTATATGCATCCAGGGTGGGTCTACCAATCAAAACTTCTGAGTGAAGTGCCCCTATCATAAAAAGGTGGGTGGAAATAGTAAAAAACTTGGGTGGAAATAACGCCGTAATCTGATTGGTCAAAAAGTCACGCGGTGGCTGGAAATAGCAATTCCCTATTATGAATGCGGCGCAATGGCCATACCGTTTGCTCTTCTTGCAGCTTCAACGGATTGTGATAAAGTACGTTTCATACATCCTAGCAATCAGATTTTGTAGACACCTTTTCCTTCAGCGAATGAATGCTGGCCTTATTGTAAAGCTCGTCTGAAATTTATAATAATATTTCCATTCGGAAACAAGTTCCAGTGCCACAACATCGCCATCTTCTCAATGGAAAGAGAACGTCACCTACACACTACAATGGGAGATTTGTTTCAAACGTTTCAGAGGGGACCCATACACTTGAGATTCCCTCCGCAAAATATTATTTCAGTCAGTTACCTAACAAATTACTGCACACATATGCGAATATAACGAGTCAATGCACTGTGGTTTACGATCAATATGTCGCCAGATGGCAGAGTTCAAGCCTTCGAGACCAAATATCCAGGTTTACTCACATACTTGCAAAAATAACTGACGAATACCGTAACGTACCGCTTCTACGTAGGCGCTCCATCGGTGCCCATTGAGTACCCGATAGAAACTCAACCACTCACAGAGATTGACTACTTTGAGATGCGTTTCCGTTTTTCTCAAGCACCGCACTCACGCTACACTCTGACCAGAATCGAGAAAGTTTGAATATACTTCGTATGATCATGAATCCATCTTTCCTTACTGTTATATTACCGATCGCTTCAATGTATCTCCTTCCAAAACTATCCAAAAGCATGATGGGTGGGCAAATTGAATTCTTTTCGGTGTGGATCCCGAGGAATTGGAAAAAGGGCAGGAAGAAATGGCAGGACAGAATCCCCAAGCACTATTCCAGGGATTCTTTGGCGGAGGTCAAGCCATTGTCGAAGATAGCGATGAGGAAGAAAATGCGGATCTTCCGAATATACATTGACCATTGGTAGTTTTGTCGTTTCTAAGGTATTCGGCTAGAATACTTTTGCTTTCTTCCTTGAGAATTACGTCAAAACTTTATCAATTTCGTAACGTATCACTAGCGACAATCATAATCTCCAACTCACATGCTTCATCGCTTTCTATCTCGGCTTAGACCAGAATCGTAACATAGAAGGTCTTTATCTACCACAAGAAATGCAAGCTCGAGGTTTTTGTATCGTAATTTTACCGAAATGTTGTTATTTACAAGTTGTTTCTCGGGACATTCAAGGGCATTTAGGTATACTGGACAGAACATTTCGAAAACGATCGCGAGGATGTATCTCTTCTTTATATGGACGGACCTGATAATTCCAGTGACGACAAAGACC
Organism: Albugo candida; assembly: GCA_905220665.1. NCBI lineage: Eukaryota > Oomycota > Peronosporomycetes > Albuginales > Albuginaceae > Albugo > Albugo candida. Next base: position 153,975 of record CAJNAR010000179.1, read on the forward strand.
TTGAAGATGCACATGAGGTCAATATTTGCGTATATTCCAAATGACCACACGGGACCGCATCGACGCTTCTATGTCTCTGACTCAGATAGAAAATTCTCGAATGATTTATCTAGCCACTACGGTCGTCAGGTTTCGACTTTTTTTTATTTGCCAATTCCACATATTGACGGAGATTGACGGGAGCCATGAGCCTAATTGAAGGTGTTTGTATACCAGAAAATACTACTAACTACCTTCTCCATATGCCTTAACTATCTTAGCCTAGTCTACAAGCCTAGTCAGAAAAGGATGATGATATGATACCCAGCATTTATATCGTACACAATCGATCAGCAATCAAAGCATCCGAAATGAAACTCGTGCGGATTGAACCGGGTGAAATTCGGAGGATCGTGCATAACACGCTACAGATTTTTTGTTTTTGGGTACGTTTGAGTACGCGTTCTTGTTGACAATGACGCCGAGTTGCTCGTCCGTAATAATGAAACTTTGAATTGATTGAGTCGTCATTGCAAGTATCAAACATAATAACAGTAGTTATCGGACAATTTCTGTAAAGATTCCTGGTGCGTCGAATCTCCTCTGCCCATAGTATATTACCAGCGGGTCGGAATGGAACCTACAACAAAGAAAGCATCTGTCGACTATTCAGAGAAAAGGGCGAAAGTATCTTCATGAAGCGATGAGGGTCTTGAGATCGGGCTGTTATAAATCGCTTACCGAGTCGGTTGTCGTAAAGATAGATTCACGCTAAATCCTATACTAAAACCAGCGTGTTTGGTTGGCCTCGTGTAAATGTTATTAGTGTCAGTCTTTGCGTGGGTCAGGAGTCTATTGACGATGATATAGACGTGCCGCATTTTTGATTCCGTTCCCGCTTCATTCTGGTGTTGCTTTAAGCGCTCTTGTGGTGGATAATGGCGGTTGAATGGAAACCGATCGGATATGTAACGTAGTCTAATCCGGAGACCACCACAACAAGACAAGGCATCGGAAAAAGAGGTGACAGAAAAAGAACCGGTGCCGCATCGCGACCCAAAACTAAAAAAGAAGAAGACAAGCCAAGGACGGACGTGGCCTCGAGATGAGCATCGTACCCATTCGAAGGCAAGAAAGGAAGATGCGGAACGGAAGCATCAGTACAACATGGAACATAGTGCGAGGAAGGAGTTTGACGTAGTACAGCGTGCGTAAAGAAGATCCCAAAAGCTACGGACATGATATGCGTAGCAGTCGGAGCATATCGAACGTTACAAAGCGAGACTCGTGGCCTGGGGGAACGAGTAACGTTTCGGGGTCGACTATGGACTTACATTTGCCGCCGTTATGGAGCTCAGTACCGTACAAGTGGTACTGGTTCTTGCAAGGAAATGGGGTGTGCCGGCGAGGCACGGGGACATCCCGAATGCCTTTGTAAAGGCAGATAAGGAAGAGCATTTGGAGATTTACCTGCGTATACCGCAAGGTAAGGAAATCCGCACAGAAGATATCCGGAAATTGGGTGCGGATACGCGGAGCCAAGTTGCATTGCGTTTCAAGAAGTCACTATACGGACTTAAGCAGGCAGGAAGATTATGGAGCCAGCTACTTCATGGCAAACTGGAAGATGCAGGGTTGGGTTTGCACGCTTTACTACGGACATGTGTTTGTACTGCAATTGATCGGGTTGCGAGATGATCGTCGTAGGGGTTTACGTCGATGATCTCCTGTCCACGGCATCGCTACAGACGCTAGTGGAAGACTTTTTTGCTACAATGGATACACTCTAAACAAAGGACCTCGGTGAAGTAATGAAATTTTTGGGAATGCGCGTTGAGCTAAGCGAAAAGGATGACTACACATGCTTGATTAGTAAGCGACTATTGAAGAACTCCTGGAGCAGCATGGATTGGCTAAAGCGAACGGGTACACATTCCAGCAGGAAAGGATAGAAATGAAGCTGAAGCGGGTGAGATGAAGTATCTGGTGACGGAAGGATTCACCAGGTGAGCCGCGTATCCGCTATTTTCAGTCTCTTGTTGCAAGTTTGTAATGGATTTCGCGCTGTACGCGTCTGGACATAACCTCCACCCTTCATAAGGCGACGCGAGGAGCTCACTAGCGGACTCTACAAGACTGGAAATTAGCGAAGAAGGTTGCTCACTATCTGAAGGGTACATAGGAGTTGAAGCTGTTCATGCAAATGAGTGCGTCGGACGCAGATGAGCTCTCGCTTGAGATTTGGAGTGACGCGGATTTTGCGAACGACATGCAAGATCGGAAGTCGGGTGGAGTGATTACGATGAATGTTGCGTTCATACAATGGATCTGCAAGAAGCATACTGGTGTATCCCTTTCCACCATGAAGGCTGGAATTACTTCAGCGTCTCACCTTGGACGGGAGCTTTTGGAGTTATGTGAGCTCGTGCGAGAGATTGGATTTATGGTCCGCGAGCCGATGACCATGAAGATGGACAACCAGGCAGCCTTTAAGCAGCTGGAGTCCGAAGACAGTATGACGAGCGCAAAACACGTGGATGTTCGAGTGAAGTTTATTCCAATTTCGGCAAAAGGGGAACTGTCGCTCCGTTGTACGTCGAATCACGAATGACGATGGCGGACCTCCTAACCAAAGCACTCTCGGCACCGAGACTGATGGAATTGCGAGAGTTTTTTTGGCTTCGCTAACTGGAAGATCACAGTCACGAGGCGGTCGAGGAGGAGTGTAAGAATTTAAGGTTTAATTGCAAGAGCGAGAAACTGGTTTCGACCGCTTTTTTGAGATGAGTGTGCGGCATACCGGTAACTCAGTTAGACAAGAAGGATAGGTTATCAGAATGTCAAATATCTTTTAATAGACGACTTTTCTTCACGAATTCATTCCTGTCTGATCAAAAAAAAGCGAGGTCTATGTAGTCAAAGTGTGCTTCTGCAATGGATAATAGAACGCAAAATTCTACTTTGATATTTATTCGACGCACGCAGCGACAGCCACGAGCTCGGAGGCTTCCTATTTTTCATTGATGTAGCCCAACGTCTCTGACTGGGATCGAAGGGTGGGGCGATGTGGCCGAGTTATCTAAAGACGGTCGAGATGTATTGTAAAACGTTTCTATCAAAAGTGGAAAAGCAAGAAAAGAAAGCGTACTATAGGTATATCCGTATCTAAAGTCGATGTTCGTAACTATTATAGCATCTTGCACACCTTGCAAATGAAAGAAGGGTGGGAACGGTTCTGTATATGTTTGATGCCTAAAAAAGGAACGGTGCTTCTACAAAGAAGTTGGCTCCAGCACATTGTGGCTTCTTTAGTATCACTTGAGCCAGCCAACTCCTTTTTTCTACATACTCAAAGAATACTTCCTACCGACTTACCCGCATACTTATACAACAGGATTAGTGCTATTTTTTGCGTGATATGTACACCTTATCACACCACAATGTAAGCCTATCCAAGGTTTTAGAGCTTGATCAAAGCGGAGATGAGACAATAATGTGCATGTAGTTGTTCTTAGTAGCTGCTCCTTCTAGTCGTTAAATAGTCGATATCAAGCGCCTCAAATCTGCACACTTGGAGGAGGGAAACACGTAACGTATATTACCAATCAAGCTGTGAGCACGCTCGTGGCAGCAGAACAAACGCAACAAGCATGTGTGTCTAAGGATTCCACCCCATTCAGGGGGTCATATTTGTATGGTCGTGTGAAAGCTCATTTCTCATACCGTGAAGATAGGATTACAACTAGGAAATTAGCGACATGCTAGGGCTGCCGTCTAGACGAGAATTTATGCTCATTGTCAGTGCTTGCGATTCAATTCCGAAAGGTTCATATGCTTGCGGACAAGCTCGTACGACCTCAGATTTTGCTGCAATCCGACTATCATGTATTGGCTGATACAATCCTGACGAGAACTTTCCCGCTAGTCGTAGATCACTAGTCCCTTTCTTTACGAATGCTGCAAAGACTCCAATTAAGCACATTTGATTTGAGGTTACGAGTCATGAAATCGATACATGAAGGTTGCTGACGCTCGTACACGATTATGAAGTAGTACTGTAGTTGAATGGTCAATTTCTATCTATCGTGAGTACGTTCATTGAACATCCTCATCTTTTTTGCAACTCACACACGAAGTCTCACTCGCATGTACGCACCAATATGCTGAACGAGCAGTACATATTGTGATGGTGCCATGCTCCTCCGTCTGTACAGTCTATTGGCGAAATATCAATAGGTCATCAAACCCCAAGCATCGATTGGATCACCAATAAGTCTCCAATGGATTGATTCAGCAGTTGTTTCGTGGCAGGATAATTCTCTTTTGCTCTTGCAGTACTAGATACGATAGAAGACGCTATGGCTAAACAGATTAGCTACATGTACCGTGCTAAGAGTCAATTATGGTTTCTGGTAAGCGGTGCATACAAGTTGCATTGATTTACGACCCTCAGCCATGTCAATAAAATACTTTACTGCAAATTATGAAAAGAAATTGGAGTTTGTGTGACATTACACAATTTTACAGGATACTTTTGTGTTCCAGCTATTATGAAACAGGTATTTCTTGATAGGATTTGGCACATTCTTTTCGAGTTTCTAGCACGATAAATTTAAAAGTCACATACAGAAAGTGATTAATAAGCACCTTCATGCGACATTTCTCCAATTCGATCGAGCTAGAGTTGAAAAATGTGATCCCATTTTTATAAGATATCGTCTCCATGTCGCCATCTTCTTCCAGATCAGTGGAGTTACCACAATCATCTGCGCTTGTAACGTTTAGATGTGTTTCGACAAATGAAATGGCCAGCACATAATGTCCTCAATATCGAGTCCAAAGATAAAGATCGTTTAGACTCCAGTACGCCATCTCAATTACTTTCCATCGGCTTTTTACAGGGCTTCTAGCCTCAGAAGTGGGGTAATTTTGCGTCAATAAAAGTAACCGCGATGATATACTCTCCCAATCTTATTGGCTGTGTAAAAGATGGATATAAAGCCATCCGCTAATTGCAGAATTCTTTGACATATTTTAGAATATACGTGTCGTGGAAATGAACTTGGAATTCGTCGCACATTTGCGCTGGACAGATATACGAAAAGAATTAAGCTTGACCATTATCTTTGATCTTTTATGTGTACACACTCACACTATTTACACTGGTATCAGTTCGATGTACTTTGTCAAGGATTTCATTACACTGTTTATCTGGTTCTTTAACTACCTTCCTTATCCTATCATGAGCCCCTGACCGTGTGAATATCACTTAAGTCTGTACTGTACACAGCTTTGCTCCATCACGTCGATAATTTATCACCAGAGGCCCCTGCGTCAGATCACATTGTGTGAATAATAGAAATCGACACGGCCCAATACTGTCAATGACAAAAGATGGCGTCTTTTACAACAAATCACGGGTTATGCGTGCGCTCACCAAGTATCGATATCAATTCATCGTTGGCAGTGTATTCATTGGATAAGAAGCATCTGGAAACTATGCGGAAATCTTCGTTGCAATCATGGGTCAACTTGTGGCTGGCTGTGATTAAAATTTTTTATAAATCTATTTACCATTTGAGGCGTCTAAGACACTACTCGTGTGGAGAATATGGATCTGATTCGACAGTACAAATTTCATTTGATAGTACCGCTCTTACGTGAGGTACAACTGCGACCCAGCACCGCCATCTTATTTATGTACACTCAACAGCTACCATTTTGAATGTTCTTCTCAGCTGCGTGTGTCCCGGTGTCGACGATCGGATTTACGATGTTGTTGGCAAACTGCTGCATAGCGTGCAATGCCAATCGCATTCAATGTACACTTATGGTTCCGAGCATTCAAAATAGATCACTAACCTCTTGATCGTATATCCTATGTTGGAACGCGGACGTTCACATTGTTTAGCATGAAACGTGTGATTCTTTAAAGCAGCCAAGTATCTGCTGGCTAGCAACCCTACCAGAAAGAGCACGAGAATGACTGCAAAGTCAGATAGTGCTGCTTCCCGTGCTTTCATCAATACTTCGTGTTGAGGAATGAAAAATTAGAAGAAGGATGGAACGGTGAGTAGCCCATTTAGGGTGCATGTGAATGGAGAATCAAGTCAGACAAGGATGAAGTCAGCTTGGATGATGAAAAGGAGACTCATGCAGAGAGAAGTCGCTCGTATCAGCAAAGCAAGGAATGACATCTTCAATGGCAGTGTGGAAGGATTAAACAAATGCATCATTTATTGTCGGCAGACAAGTATGAACATTTTATTATTGGGGCTTGTGGTTGAATATGGCTTGCCTGAAGAGAATATCTCATACAGGAACGCAACCTCCGTTCGACGATGTCAATCATTGTGGATTAAGAAAGAATGACGAGTTTAGTCTCAAAAACGGAATATGGCCGCGATTTGATGTACATGCATTGTGAAAAGAAAAGCGATTCGTGGAAGAATACATCAGGTCAGCAAGCATCAAAATCTTCCGCTGTATATACAATGGGCCACCTTCTTTCACGTTTGAAGTCCGAAACGCATTTGGACCCAAAGTCATACGTCTCAGCGTTCGTGTGAGCTCCGGCCAAGACGTCGCTTCTCTACACAATTCCGTGCGGCCATTGCTTGTGCTATGGGTGTACCACCGAGAATCATCTAAAATTTTTACTTGAAACTCTCTATTTCATGCAAAAACAGTGGCATAGGAAATAAGACACACCCGTACTTCGAATAGAGCTTGCAATGTATATTGATGATAGTGATTAGTCGGTACTAGATGGATCTATGTACCAGTCTTTATATTTTCCCCATTCTCGTCGGTTGTTTTGATGATTCTGACGGACCAATTTTTCTCTGTCACCACTTCAAACATCAGGTAGGCAACCCTCAGAAATGAGATACCGAGTATCCACACATTCTCTATGTTTGAGTTCTCGAATAGAAGAGTACACGTGTCCCCATTCTCGATGACTGAATGTGCCGGATTCATTATAATAATGAACGGCAATTTGACATACCAAAGTAATTTAAAAGTGAGCTCGATGTCCGCTGAAAATTCATATTCATTTCGTGTATGCATGATTTCGCAAGGTACCTTGTAGCGACCATTCTTCAAAGTCCATGGAATTTTGCGTGCAGACAAGAGGACTCCTATTCTGCTGAATGTCTCGGGCGGAACTTGGGTGGCTTCGTTAGCAAGGTGAATATTTAAACTTTGAGACTCATAATTTGAGTGGAGGAATGTGATATGAAATGGATTGGTGAATTCTTCTCTCAACATCGTCTCTTGAGTTGATGCTGGCTCCTGCGGTACTCTTCCAAACTCAAGTATCGGATCCGATTGCGTTAACCATTCAACCGTGAAAAGCCCGTAACTCTGGAAAATATAAGCATTCGGATCGATAGCGGTGAACGGGGTATCGTAGAATCCTTTCGTTTTGTACAACTGTTTCAAGGAATTGCAACTCATCTTCCAGCCGATGCGGTGTGTGTATAACATTTGCCTATATAGCAAAACACTTCTTGCCTTCACACCGTTTAATTGATAGAACGGAAGTTGTTGCTCCTCAGCATCGAGTTCTTCCCAAACCGAATTAGGAACTGATTCCTTCGGACTGATAAAAGTCAGCGTATAAACATCCCCCTTTTTGCATACGAGAGCTGCATCGCTGGAGAATTTTACATCAGGGGATATATTAAGCTTGAATCCTCTATGAAATTTCTTTGAACCAGCCGATGATGTATGGACCATATTCACGTGAATCGCACTCACAAAAGGGTCCCGTGGATGAAAGACTCCCACCACGGCAAGACCAAACGTTTTAAGAGAGCGGCTTTTCATTATTTCTCTTTGTCAATTATCAAAAACTGATGAAATAACAGCACTTTAAACTCGTGGAAATAAAGAATTGCCTTACGACTTGGCACGATGTGGGACTCTAAAATTGCGACATTGGTTTGTATCAATTCTACGATCAGATAAGGTAGCTCACCTCGAAACGTTTATACGATGACAACTTTTTCAAATTAGAAACGCTTCTGCAGGGTTAGAGAATTGATCACAAGCGAGTTGACTAAGATGATTACCTCGATAACGTTATAGACTGACAACATTTGTAACCCAAGCTTGGTAATTTAAGACCGGACCGTGCCTTTCAGGGTCCAGAATGCACAACGAACGACTGCATTTCTGTGCACCACCTCGGAAAACTTATAGTTGCAACTTTAGAATGCTAAATTTGTATCATACAAAGAGACGTAACTTTAGGGTTTAGGCTGAAGGTGTCTATATTACTAGAATTAGACAGACTGACTTCTCTAGTTGCCTAGGCTATCTTAAATAACATATATACATTTAAAAAACGTTTCGTGAAATACCTGTGAGAGATGATTCTCGTGGATAATCTAGTATCGCAGTAGCCTCAGCACCCTTAATACGAGACTGTGTCCAGCTTGTAAATGCTGTGAAGAAAAAGTTGTAAAAATGGTCCAAAAGTACCGTAATTTGCAAATTGGTGTGCACCACACTAGGCGGAACAATGCCATCCAACTAGGACTAGGGTCTGAGTTGCACTTGGATTTTGGACTTGTCTGTGCCGTACCCGCAGTAATGATCTTCGGCTTCTAAAAAATCCACCAAATGATCCTTGCTGTACTAGTTGATCCAGCACCTTTGCAAGCCGACTGCGTTCGTGTTGGTCGTAACACTGCCTACGAAAGTACCGAACGTGCGCACTAAACGTGGTGTAAATGACGGAAAGTGCTGGAACTGTCGGAGTTGCTGATCGCTGATCGAACAAACGACGATTCCGATCTATCCAGACGAAGTGCAGTGTCACCGCTTTCAATGCAAGCCATAAATCTGCGATAATGTCGAAATAGTCTTTCCAATCCGACCGTAGTGGTGGTACAATTGCACATGCAATATGCGTCCAACGTGGACGAGAGGAGAAGAACTGATCCCAACTAGGGAGTAACTCCCTCCATAATTGCGCCGTGTGATCGCACTCTTAAAAGAGATGTTGATCGGATTCCACTGCCCCACACGAAGGCTGCGTGCACAATATAATGTCGGGCTGAATATCCTTTAAGAACCAGAAACGAGATCGAACTGGCAGCATTCGGAAGGCTAGACGAAACTGTAGATCTTCGTAAATAGGCAATACACGTTTTCGAAGATGTCGTGATGTAGCCATAAAAGTTCGAACTCGTTCTGAATCCAGTGCGTCCGATCTCTCCCGTGATGACCAATGTGTCGACATCGGATGACTCTTGGTTGGTTCGGGTGGTTTCCAGACGATTCGTGAGAGTTGTGAGCGTGAAATAGATGGAAAATAATGTTTCCTTTCCGTGCTTTTTACTCCCACATAAAATGATCTGCCACTTGTGGTTGTTGTAATCCAAGTGATGATACCAATCGTCGAGTGGATACGCTGGAGAATCTGAGTGACTTCATTGTAAAGTCGACTCAGCAACTTTTCTTCAGCCATTTCCGATGAATTTAGATCTTTGTCGCTGTAATTACTGTCGACGAAAGCTTCCTTCGTTCACCAGGTTTCGATTTCTCGAAAAAAGTGTTCGAGGCTTCGGATCTCGAAAGTAAAGCGAGCGATTTTACGAAATATTCGATGTGGTTCGTCCACCATGCCAAGATTGCACCAGACGTTTTGCGTATTCAGATTACGAGTCACAGCTTCATAATGTAATTCTCGGTGGCGGTGGAACCACATCGGTTGTTCTATGTAGTACTGACGGCGTCAAAGAACTGTCAAATCTGCAATTGCAATGCTCCAATCGATCTGATGCTACATTTCAAATGATAATTCCACCAAGAAGATGTGCTTCCCCATTAGAGCTTTTTACCATGTCGATGTGGTGCAATGATGAATATATCCATCGTCTTGTGTGGTCGAAAGGAAGGTTGAATAAGTTGTAATAATACCATCGAAGCCGTTGTCCCAATTCTTAGGAATAAATGTGGACGCATCGGATGCGGGCCGCTGAAGGTATTCAATACGTTGTAGCTTCAGCCGTCCCACAAAAAAGGGAATTTGTAGTTCACCATCTTGTCAGCGAAGATATAAAAACTCTTTGCTGATCAGGTGAACGTGTGTCGAACCTTTCTGATGTTTCCGACCAAGCACAAATCGATTTAACATCGACTGACATTATCGAATAGTCTCCGCTGGTATGTCTACGTGCATCGTGTAATGCCAAAGACGTGATGAAATCACCGTCTGCGCCACCAGTAGTCGAACACGGACAGCAAGTGATCGTGGAAACCTTACACCAAACCCGTCGTAAAAACGCTTGTCGAGAGTTGAATTAACCATCGAATGAGTTTGTGTCTGGCCGAACAGAATATTCATATACTTGACCGAATCTTCCGGACCCATTGTGGTCAAATTAAGAATGCGTGGACATGGCATGGTTCGATTAAACGAGATCAACGATGATTTGCTCAAGTTGAATTTCGCACCAGATCCATCGCAATAGACTTGAACGAGTTCGAGCTGCGTCAAAACACCATTTCGTGTCTCTGAAAGCAATGTCGAATCTTCCTCAAAAATTTGGCTAGCTGCGACAACCGTGCCATTGATCCAAATACCATGTTCTCCATGTTGGTGAAGTAGATTCCCAAAAGGTTCGATCGTCATTGGAGAAGTAATGCTGAGAGAGGAACACCTATTGGCGAAGAACAAGACGGAGAAGACGAAGGTAGTTTACTACCAGGTGACATTGATGATAAATCAGAACGACCGACTGTGAAGATGTTTCGATCGGTCATTGGAAGCCTCCTGTGGTTGTCTCGATGCATGAGACCAGACATTGCATTCGCTGTGCACCGTGCCCGACGGCGAGCGCACGCGCCGAGATATCGCGATCGGCGGTGGACAAAGAGAATCGTTCGGTAGTTGAAGGGAACCGTCGAACTGAAGTTTAACTTGGACGGAACACTTGGAGCCGATAGTTCACAAGAAGTCGTTCTAGAAGGCTACAGCGACGCGGATTACGCGGCAGACTGCGCGGATCGAAAATCGGCAAGTGTAGGGGTTATATGTTTAAATGGTATAGTTGTCGGTCAGACGTGCCGATAACAGGTAAGGGCGGTGTTATCCGCAATGGAGGCCGAGTTTGTAGATGCATCGCAGGTGGTGAGTGATTTGCTAGGACTCGACGAATTGCTTGCCGAAATTGATGTGCGCGTTTCAAAGCCGATGCCGATGCATGTCGACAATCAAGCTGCGATCAAGCAAATACAAGGTGAAGACAGCGCAGGAAGAGCAAAACACATCGTAGAACGTCTTAAGTTCATCAAGGATTACAGCAAGAAAAAGAGAATCAAGGTGGTTGATTGCGAGCCGCGCTTCATGCGAGCTGACCTCCTCGCCACGACATTCGCTGCGCCACGGTTGGCAGAGCTGCGCGAGATGATTTCGCTGGTTTAAGGTCATTTCGGGAAGGAGTGTTGAAAGGAAGCGACTGGTAAGGCTACACAAAGATCATAAGGTCGAAATATATTGAGTTTCTCATTTACTTGATACTGAACTAGTGCTAGTAACTACCAGAACACACTTATCAGTGCTGTCTACTGATATAGGTCTGAATAAGCAGTTGCTTGATCGGATTGCGTTATATCAAATACTACTCCATTCTCACAAAGTTTGTGGGGTTTCCACCATCTCATAAAACATTATCAGAAGTCTATACTTGACCCAATTTGACTCACCTAAGAGCTCAAACTGGTATTTGCCTTGATCATATCAAAATTTGGTCACTGTAGGAAGTAGAAGCGCTTCGTTTGATGATTAGTGTCATCTGATTGTGATTCTGGTTTCATGAACCTAGCGGGTAAGAGTAATAAGCTTCTGATGGGAGATCTAGACTTTCACTGAGTCAACAATGATTCAGTGTGATTTTTCGAAAAAACGAATATATCTACCGATCTTATATGTATGCCCAGTTCGAGATATACCTTTACGTACGAGGATTTCTGGGTGGGAATCAGATAGGGAGACGCGAAACCGTATGATCCCTCTACAGCCTACACCACCCTACACTTTTCTTCCTCTGTCATTAGCATCCTGGTTGCTTGCTTTCCCAATTATACGACTTTCAACAGCATTGTATATCAGAAGTTAAGCAGCAGTGCATCCAAAAACATCCATACAATGTATATTGTTTTTGTTATCTTTGGTCCGACAGAAGCGATAACTCACTTTCGTTATCCGCTAATTGATTCACCAAGTTCTCGTTTTTTTTTGACACAATTCGGTGCGCTTTGGCTTCGTCAGAATGGCTGATAACATTGTAAAGTATAAGAAATGAAGCGCAAGTACTCATCCGTGGCTTTTGATCTCTGATTGTTGAATGAGAAGAGTGCACACGTCACCCTTCACTGAGTATTTGCTGAGTCGGGCTGGATCTAACTTGATGCCCAAAGCCGAAGTTGAAGATGACAGGATGATGAAAATCGGTGGCGCTGTATTTTCAATAGGAATGGCAAGAGAAGTGGTATTCGTGGATTAAGTTTGCGTACTAATTGCAAGTCAAGATCATAGATGTATTTGCATTCGTTGATTTGTCGTAACATACAACGCAGAATTAGAGCTGAATTGTAATGCTCGCATCAACATGATAGAACGTCAAAACTTCGACACCTGTCCTCTGAAAGGCCATTAACGTAAGTTTCCTTATATAATAATAAAACGTACCAAGCTTGAACGCTTGTACTGCGATCGGTCTTCCAGGGGATCAATCGTCTACTTGCATGGTTTACAACGTGGCGACACTACATTCGGACTACAGCTCCGAATATTACGTGCGCTCTGGGTTTCTTCTTATCCCCTGTACGCGTCATCCGTCTCTCTCTGGTCCATGCTGACTCTGCAGAGAAAGCCGCTACGTCGGTGGTACGCTCCCAGGTGCTTCCGTGTTTCTAGCAACCCCGAAATACCTTTCACCACCAAGAATACAGGTCACACAACGCGTAGCCTCTATTGAATCCGGACCACCCGAGCGGAACCGTTTACGCCTCCACGGGATATTCTATTTAGTGCTTCTGGCTGAGGGTTGCCTTCATCGCCTTCCACAGTTTGACTAGATGACGTTTTTTCGTACTTGTAGTGAGGGATTCATCTGGAGAGGATGACAAGACAAAGAATAGATCCAACTCGGAGACTTGTAGTGTACAATATGCGTTATGTACAGCAGACACAGAGTCCAGCTACTTCTGTCTACTTCAGCTACTGTCTGCTTCAAAAATAGTGCATGTACCAAGCGCGCATGCATACTGTGCATTCGCGGTAGATGAGCTGGAATGAGAATTTAGTATGGAACTAGTCTGTTAGTGTAGCGATTCAGTCAAGCGCAAAGAATGCGTTGACATTACCGCAAGATATTCCGATAGGTGCAGTGGGGTGCGGTAAGTTTTTCTCTCATCTAGATGCATAGTTTATTGGACTGACACAGCACCTAGGAAATCTGTGAAAGCCGACGAAGGATAACTTCGATCTTTAAGTGCTATCCAGAATCCGTGCGGATCCTCAATGATCATCAAAGTGAAGTCTAGTATCTTTATCCTTAACCCAGGAAAAGAAGTGAACTCCTCGATTTTTGTGACATAGGCTTAACAGTAGATCTTAATCTTTGGGGAAAGTGTACAGCTCCTTTCCTTCGATCAACTTCTACAAGAAACCCATTCTATTTTCCAGACTATATGATTGATACTAGATACGAGGTTCTACAATCCAACATCTCTGACGTTGTTTTTGTTAGCGGCCCCTTATTGTAGGGCATGACAGCCTGCGAAAGACGGTACATGTTTATGAGAGCGATGGCGTCATTTAGAATAAGGAAAATAATCCAGTAAAGAAGTGAATACGCTTGGATTAGCACACGGTTGGGAAATAAGTACCTAATTCAACTGACTTTCGCTTTTACCAGCTCGAACACTACATCGGGTAGCACTTGTTGGTCAGCAACACTAACTCTGACCCGACCCGGACTCTGATCACACTCCAACCTTGATCCTGACACCAGCTGACGTGAACCTCAATACGCCTGACTTGAACCTCACCCGAATCTGATTCTGACGCGATGATGGCACAACAACAAGAAATGATGCGAAAGATGGACGAGGCGAACACGCTAAAGGACCTCCGACAAGTGCAACAGTATTTTAAATTGAGGCGCATCGAGTGGAAGATCGCGATGATGGCAGCCACGATTCTTCCGACTATCGGAAGTATGCTCACCGGCAGAATGGTTTCTCTGGTCGCGCAATAAAGGTAATACTGACGATGAATCACTCTTTCACAATGAGCAAGATTTTGTACCCGCAGACCTAAAGGTGCGGCTTCGTGACCAACTTTGAAATCTCACTCGAGCGCAGTGTCGCGATCTTGGAGACTTTTTGAATCGCTCTAAACATTTGATGCATGAGTGAAGTCAACAAAAAAAACTGTTTTTCTTCTTCACTCATATCCTGAAGCATCAGACACGTACCAAAATTGAGTATCGCCGTTGCTCGTCTCTTAGTCAGGCAATAAATATCGCCTAAGACTTCGAGCGTTCACATTTTTGCGTTGTGAGCTCAAGGCGTGCGCAACAATCTCGTCGACCAGAAAGGATTAATCATCAATGCTTTGAAGATCCTCAATCCGAGCTAATGGAAATTGGCAATGTGCAAGTAGTGTCACGAGAAGAGTGCATTCAAAGCAAGTTGTGCTTTTATTGCAAGAAACCAGTACATCGACTCGCAGAATGCCCGACAAGGCCACGAGCTCGAACAGCATCGAGACTAAGGGAGTGTGTGGGCATGATCGAAATGCTCGAGATAGAAGTGAAGATGTTGACGAAGCTATCGTGGTTGATCACCTTACGGTCAATGCGGTACAAGTCAATCTGGTCAATAAGCCGCCATATTTGTTGAGAAAGCCCGGTGCTATTGATGACACGCCAGTTACGATAATTCTGGATTGTAGGTCATCGGCAAATGTGATTCCTCTGAGACTAGCTTCCAAAGTTATCAGTACGCAACGAGGCTAATGAAAGCGTTTTGATGGGTCGCTTAACTCGCCGATTGAGCTGGCGACGGTTGAGGCGACATTGCACACAGCGAAGGCGAAGTTTTGAATATGACTTCCACGGACACCCATCTAGATGTCGATCAGGATGTAATTTTTGGTCTTTCGGGGCTTCAAGAATATGCCCCGCAATTTGAGTGGACCTCAGACCAATTTGTGCTCCCGACTCAGCCCAACACAAGTAAACAAGAAGTTCCAGCGTTGGTAGAGCAGAACCCAAGCGACATCGTGGCTGGGCCAGGCGGGCAACCGCGCAGATTATATGTGTGCTCATATGTGGTGGCGCATCAACTTCTATGCACGAACGAATCCGCAGAGTTTTTTTGGTCAAGGTTGTTCTGTTTAAGTGGACTACAATGTCCCGGATTGGCATTGCGGCCTTATCAACGAGTACGCCGATATCTTTCCAGCGAAGATCCCACACGGACTACCAACGTCACGTGCGGTTCAGTTCGACGTGTAAATGAAATCAGGTGCGATTCCGATTGTCAGAGCGCCGTTTCGTCTATCTAAGACCGAGTAAGAAGCCCAAGAAACATTTGTTGCGGAAAACCTAAAGAAAGGCTGTGTCAAAGTGTCAAATTTGCCATGGGTGTCAAACATATTTGGAATTATAAAAAAAGACCTTGCGACTAGACAAGCTCCAACCCGCGTCGAGTGGCTTCGGTCGGGAGACACTTGCAACTAATTCGCTGGGTTATCGGTTATCGCTACATGGAAAGCCAGACAGAAATTCCTGAAATTCCGTTTAGTTTCAGAGACGAGCTCTTTGATAGGATGGCAGGGTGCGCTATGTTCACGGTGATGGACTTGACACAAGGCTACCAACAGATGCTCGTTAAAAGTTCAAGTCACCAGTACACTGCATTTCGAACGCATAAGGACACATAACAGTGGTGTGTCGCACCAATGCGATTCGCTGGATTGCCGGGTGTGTAGTCACGCCTTATGCGCGTGTTATTTGACAAGATTGAACTCGTGGTGGTCTACCTTGATGACATCTGCATTTTTACAAAGACGAACGAAGAAGACACAAAACACTTGTGCGAGGTGGTTAAAGTGTTTCGCCAGGAAAAGCTATATGCTCATCGAAGCAAATGCTTCTTCGTAAATGACAGTGTCGAGTTCCTAGGCCACACAATTTCCAGGAATGGCTTAAGCATCGACAAGCGTAAGACATCGACAATTGAAACGATGAACCCACCGACCGCGCGAAAGAAATAATTGAGTTATTAGATCTCGCCGGGTACTACAGGTGCTTTATATGCAACTTTGCCAAGATAGCATTTCCCCTAAGCGAACTTATAAAGAAGGACATCTTTTGGGAGTGGTTGGATGATCAGGAAGAAGCATATCGACGAAAAAACTAGCGCTACAACAAGCACCCGTGCTTCAGCTACCGGGCTTTGCTAACAAGTTTATCGTTACAACGGACGCGTCAGAATTATGCATGGGCGGCGTCCTAAACTAGCTTACAAACGAAGCGAATCATCCTGTTGCGATTTTTCCCAAAAACTTTGGACTTCACGGAAAAGGGTGGTCGCCACAAGATCATCAAGACGTCTCTCGTAAAATGGCGCCATTATCTCCACGGTCGATCGTTTGATGTCTATACCGACAGCAATGCGTGCCGTTGGACGCTCCACCATCCAAACATACGAAGAAAATGGCGCGGATGTTGACCTGATTCTCCCAATTTGATTTTACTCTATATCACGTCAAAGTAACTTCCAACGTTGTCGCGGACGCACTGCCGCGTCCGGGATTCATCAGTCCAACCACCGGGAAGTACATGACTGCGGACCAGTGTGCGCTCGCCGGGACGTCAATATTCGACGTCATGGTCTGCACATGGCGGTTCTATGCTTGCTCCCACGACCCGATCAGGACCTTCTCCTCGACGTGCGGAATGTTTAGGGATGGATAAAGGGCATCAGGTTGGCGTAACCCAACTGCAACAGCGACAAATTCAAGGACCGCGAATTCACGTAAACGTTGTAGCCGAATCACGACAAGTACGTGCGGCGGAATGATTTACTGTATGTCAAGACGAATCACGCAGTCAAGAGGCTGTGCGTTCCGGCAAACGATAGAATTATCACCGCCATTCTCTGTGAGCATCACGATGGAAATACTGCGACACATCCTAGTGTGCGTCGCACACAACTCAAGGTGGCGCAATGGTACTACTGGCCAACCTTCGAAAAAGACGTTCGAGAGTATGTACAAAGCTGCGGTACATGTGCGCGATGGAATACGAGCACACTCAAGAAAAACGGCAGGTTCACGCCAATCCCAGTTACTGAAGAGTGTTGGGAAGTAGTTTCGATGGACTTTGTAACGGGACTAGCGGTGTCGAGAGGATTCGATGCTATAATGACTTTGGTCGATAAACTGCCGAAGCGCCCCCGATATGCTGCTACACACACGAACACCGATGCAACAAAAGTCGCAAAACTATCGTTTGATGTCGTCCTGAGTCATCACGGATTGACGAAGGTCATCGTTAGGAATCGAGATCCAAAGTTCTCTTCTGATCTTTGGAAGTCGCTAATGGCCATTATGGGCACCAGGCTTTCAATGACGACAGCACACCGCGCGCAGGCTGAGCGACGAAATTTAATTTGGTAGATAATGCACTACGCTGCATTGTGTCGTACCAAGGCGACGACTGGTCAACTCATCTCGGGACTATCGGGTTTGCTCATGCAGCTCCGGTGAGAAAGTCAACAGAGCTATCACCTTTTAAAATTGACATAGGGCGACAAGTCAGAAATGCTAGTTCTGGACGTTTTAATGGCGCCGGAAAGAAACTCCCTATACCCGAGTACGCAAGACAATTTGCAGACAAGAGGCAAAAGATCATTATACTCGCACAAACCAACTTGGCTAAGGCTCAAGACAAACAAAAAGACTACTACGAGAGGAAGCGTAGCAATGTGACATTTAAGGCTGTAGACATGGTCATGCTTGATGCAAGACACCTCAAGCTACGTCACCACAAAATATGACACGACACGACAAAGAGCAAGCTGTTGGCGAAGAAAATCGGAACATTTCAGACTAGAGAAATGAACAACAAAAACGTGGCCAAGCTTGCACTGCCACAAAGCCTCGGCAAGTTTCACCCCAGTTTTAACATCGAATTGTTAAGCTATTTCTTCCCGAACTTGATGAGATTCAGCAGTTACCCAGTCCCGATAGCAGTGCCGGTAATCCTCGAGGAGGAAACCGGTAGCGATCTGCATATTGTAGAAGCGCTGGTCAAGAAAGATGTCTACAACAAACAGACTGAGTGGCTCGTTAAGTGGCCTTCACTTCCGGAACAAGAGTGTACCTGGAAAAAGGAAAAGAACATTCGGCAGGTGGCGCATTGACAGTACCTGGTACAATATCTCAAGACTCGCCATTACGAATTCCGCTAGGGGAGAATGTAGAGCACGACGTCCTGCGAAAGACGGTACATGTTCACGCAAGCGATGACGTCATTTAGAATCAGGCAAAGAGTCCATTAAAGGCTTGAGTATCCTTATATTAGCATACGGTTGTGAACTAAGGACCAAATGAAATGACTTTCGTTTTTACCAGCTCGGACACTATACCTTGAATCTCTTCCATGCGTTGAACCTTCTATCAATTCTTGACAAGGAGGTGGGCTCTCCTCTGTGTCGAAGTCAAGTTGTACAGCTTCTCTTCATAACATGTAGTCTCTATCAAGTTCATCCCCCGAAATAATCGGATGGTGATATAAAATTTTCAATTCCATCCAATACGCCGATGTGTTGGATAAATACTGCGGGGATCATTTTAGCACGGGCTAATATTCGATTAGAAATTGCTCATGTGAGCGTATTATCTCTGCAAGTGCAAGACCATACGCTACAATCAAATATGTTTTCATTATTTTTGTACCTTGAGATTTGAATGATGAGAAACTCTTCGTACATTCCCACAGCAAAATAGAGACAAAAAAATTCGGCTATCATCTATTCATAATCGATAGACTGTTCGCAATCATTTACGTAACAGCGCAAGTGCCTGAAATTGTTTTCCTTGTCAAAAAAAAGGTAGTTTGTTGTAAGCACCCGTATCTAGTACGATGTACTGAGACATTGAGGGCTCAGAGATCTCGTACGATGTGACTCACGAAAAATGCTAATGCTTTTGAGCTTATAAATTTCATAATCAAGCCACTTTAAAAATCCTTTTTTTTAGATGCTTCACGAGGGTGGGAGAAGCAAAAATGTCGTGCTTTTCGATTTTGGATTGTTGACTCGTACTTGCTGCGAATATCGAATATGATTGCTTTGAACGAACTTGAATAGGATTTCTAGAAGATGGACAGTAGTGCAGTGGAAAAATTTGCTGAGATTCCGTCAAAACAACTTCTTTGCGCACGAGCATGCATCACGCTCGTCCTGCAGCTTCAAACAAGTCGTGAAAAATGTTTTCATCGGCGATCGTACTATACGCAGAATCGCTTTAAGTTATCTTTATGATTCGTGTACTACAAACCTATTTTGGAAATAAAATTCCTTGTGCCACTGCATGGAACACCTACATCGGTCCACTAGAACCAAATTATCGCGAGCGCAGTGCATGGACTGGTGGAATTACGCATCTCTTGAAACCTGTCCATAGATTACAAAATCCATAGTCCGTATACTATTCTACTGATCTTAGCGCAACCGCTTCCATCGATTTATCTATTCACTGGATTTTCAGGGTATTCTGAAAACGTTTTTTTTTCGTTCATTTTTTTCGTACCTTATAGCAAATGCTGCTGATCGCATTCGTTGTATATGTACCTATGTAAATACGTGTGGTAGGATAGTCGCTCTTTGTTTATCTTTGTGGTTGGCTTTTCGGGAGTACAAGTGTCAAAGTAGACGTGGACATAGTACCGGCATTCCAATACGTGTGCAAAGGTTGCTGCGAGCTCTTGCGCGTCGTACTATAAGAGGTAGGGCTATATTGTTAAAGTGTGCTTCTGCAGCGGACAATAGGACGCAAAATACTATTCTAATTGTTATTCGATACACAACAGCGACAGTTACGAGTTACAAAGGCATCCCGACAACTTTCGACGAGCTCAACGTCTCCGTAAATAATGACTGGGATCGACAGGCAGGGCGATATGGCCGACTTACTAAAAGACGTTCGAGATGTATTGCAGACCTTTTTTCTCAAAATGGAAAACCAAGAGCAGAAAACGTTCGATTTGCACAATCATCTCTAAAGTCGTTGTTCGTAAGCTCTGGGGCTTCGTGCACACCTGGCAAATGAAACAATGCTGAGAACGATTTCATAATGTTTGATGCCTAACCAAACAACGGTGCTTCTACAAAGAACAAGGATCCATCACATTTTCGCGACTTCCTTAGTATCGCGTGAGTAAGCCAGCTCCTCTTTCTACATAGTTATAGAATACTTCTTACCGACTTATCCGCACACTAATACAACGAGATTGATGCTTATTTCTTTGCGTGAAAGATACAGCTTATTGACATCTTAATGTGAGCCTATCAAAGGTTTCAAAGCTGGATCAAAGCGGAGAGGAGACAATAATGTGCATGGATTTGGTCTTACTAGCTGCCCCTTTCAGTCAATGATAATCGATATCGATTGCCTGAAACCTGAACTTACCAAAATACGCTGCTGCCCGATTATCGTGTATTGGCTGATACAATCCTGGCAGGAACTTTCCCGCTAGTTGTCCACTGTCAGCCCCCTTTTTTACGAGTGCTGCAAATACACTTGTGGCTGAAACAAGCACATTTGATTTGTGATTATGTTTTCAATGAGATATTGTGACGTAAGTAGTGTAGCTGAGTTCACCACAATTTGTGAGCAAAATTAACTTTGACGAGTCAAAAAGTCGATAAATGAAGGTTGCTGACGCTCATAAACGATTATAAAGTAGTGCAGAAGGTGAACAGTGTCGATGGTCAGTTTCTACAGTGAGTACGTTCACTGAACGTGCTGATATTTTATTACGACTCACACACGAAGTCTCAGTATCATGTCCGCACCAATGTGCAGAACGAGCACTGCATGCTGTGCTGGTACCATGCTCCTCCGTCTAATCTTTCACGATCACTGTGTGTAGTACTTGTTGGGTACGCTTAGTAAAGCGCATGCTGAGCCAATAAATCGTAACGAGACGAATGTTGTTATTTCAGCTAGAGAGGGGGGATTGGACATGTGCAGTCTATCGGGGCACTATCAGGAGTTATCAAACCCCAAGGTTTGACTCGATCCCAATGAACCTCCAATGGTTTCATTCAGCACTTATTTCATAGCAGGATGATTCTCTTTAGCCCTTAGTGTATTAGACACGATATAGGATGCTGTGGCTGTAAGAGGCGCGTTACCAACTTCTTTCGACTACATGCAGCGTGTTGAGAATTAATTACAGTTTCTGATAAGCGGTGCATTAGGTTGCATTTATGTACGAACCTAAGCTATGTCAATACAATACTTTACGCAGATTATGAAGTTGGAGAAATGTGACATGATTCGCCAGCTAATATGAGACGGGTATTCCCTGGTATGATTGGACAATTTCCTTTCTGATTCGGTAGGTAGTCAGCCTGATAACGTGATGAACGTGCACCTTCGTGCAACATATTATAAAATTTTCGTCTTCTTCCGGATATCACAATTGTCTGCTCTTGACACGTTTGGTTGTGTTTCGACAAATGAAATGGCCAGCATACAATGCCCTCAAGGTCGAATCCTAAGATGAAGATCATTCAAACTCCACCACACCATTTCAAGTATTTGTAAACAGCGTTTTGCAGGGCTACTAGCCTCGAAAGTGGCGAGATTCGCGTCGGTAAAGTAATCGCGATAGTGTACTCTCCCAACCTTTGTGGTTGTTGTTAGGGATATAAATTCCCCGCTTATTGCAAAATCCTTTGACGTATATTGAATACGTGTCGGGGAATGAACATGGGATTGTTCACAAACTTTTGCTGGACTGAGTGTACGAAATGAGGGAAACGCAATGAGCTTGACCATTATGGTGTGCGCACATTCACACTATTTACACGTAGTATCGCCAGTTCGATATACACTACACAGCTTTGCTCCATCACGTCAATAGAGAGGCCCCTGAGTCACACATTGTGTGAACCATAGGAGTCGACACATCCCAATATTTTCAATGCACAACGAAGTACGTCGTCACAACACATGACGGAGTATGCTTGCGCTCACTAATACTTATCATCGTCGCTGGTAGTGTATCCATTGGATTACAAACATACAACAGTATCTGGACTCATGCGGGAATTGTGGTGATAAGCGGGGGTCAATTTGTGGTTGATTGTGCCGGGACATCGGTGTACTACGGGATGTATATGTAGAATCGTTATTCAAGGCGACAAGACACCGCTAATGTGGGAGTTCGGATTTGTTTTAACACTCGGCAATTATTTTGTACGTAACTACGCTCACTTGAAGCAAACCGCGATCCAGCACATCATCATCACTTTACGTGCTCTACAACAACTACTATTTTGGCTGTCAATACTAACTGCGTGTTACTCAGCCTGGTTCATGCGGCTTTTGGCAGAACAGCGTCTAATGACAATCGCATTCGATGTACACTTATGCTGCCGGTATTTTCGATATGGATCTTTATGCTCTCAATCATATCTTCTAGGCTGGAAGGTAGCCCTTCCATCCAGCAATATGGAACGTGTACTGACAGCCATTCAACCAGTCCAAGCACTCAAGTATCCGCTTCGATCAATACGGATCCCTTCTCGATAAGCGAGAGGAACCGATCCAATTCTTCTGCTAGAAGAAAGATACTCGAATATGCAAACTTTGGTACAGAAACGCAATTCTTCTCAAAAGACGTCAATGATTGTGAATCAAGCAGCAGCAAAGAATTTAGTCTTGATCACAAGATATGGCCACGATTTGCTGCACGATATTGCAAAGGGAAAAGCGAGTCGTGGACGAAAAAGCAAGTCAGCAATCATTCTACGGATAATGGCTACCTATCTCACGTTTGTGACTCAGAAACGCGTTCGGATGAAATTTTCTCTACTCGGCGTTCGTGTGAGCTTCGATTAAGACGTCGTGTATCCATACAGCTCCGTGTAGTCATTGTCCCATTGTTTGCTCTGGGTGAAGCACTGAGATGTTATGTAGAGTTTGTTTGGTGCTCCCTTGTCATGTGAAAGCACCGTTTATAGGAAAGAAGACATACGCGCTATTCAAAATCGAGCTTGCACTGTATTTATGTTAGAAAAGCGGTATAGATAAGTCTTTGTAATTCGGATCTGTCATGCCTTACGTTTCATACTGGTACGCTTCAAATCAAGCGTCATTAGCTACTTGAACTTGATTCCCTTTCACGACGTTAAAGCTTACATCAAAAGCCTTCAGAAATACATTACCGAGCATCCATCGATCCTCCTGCATTCCTTTCTCGAATAGAAGAGTACACTTACCGCCATCATTGACAAATAAATGAAGCGGTGAGACTGCATATTTCTTCTGGTCGACCGTAAAGGAAAAAAAATTCTCGTCCGATATGTTTATCGTCGAACAATCTGCCTCTCCCTTGTACCGACCATTGTCTAATTTCAATTTTTCTTCAAATTTCGCTCCGATATTTTGGAAAATGCTGGGCGGAATTTTGATGGCATCGAAATGGACTGTTTGACTTACAGTATGGTATGTATAAGTCATCCCAAAAAGCTCGACATCTACATCGTCGTAGCCATACATCACGTCAGATGTAGATTCGACAGTGCTAGATGTTTTCCTTCCAAACATGAGCACAGGATCATCTACTTCGGGCCATGCATACGTGAAAACTCCGGAATATGGCTTCAAGTATACCCTAGGGTCGATAGAGGGGGTCGGGAGATGGTAAAATGCTTCTTTTTCGGCCAGCGTTTTCAAGGTTTTCCAAGTCAATGTCCAGCCGATGTAATATTTTTTTGATTCAATCTCAAAAGTCAAATGTTTCTCTGTGTCCACACCAATCAACTGGTGAACTTTATATTCATCGATCGAATCCTCCGGTTGTACTTGACCTTTATTAGGTGAAAAAAAATTGCTATTGGCTCTTGGAGCTGAAAGGGATTCTTTCCAATTTTTAATCGGGACGGTGGCTCCCTCGATGGCTAGGGTCACCTCAAAGAGCTGTTTTTCGCAGCCCTTAAACCATACAGGAAGCCCTTTACGGTCGAATTTCACATGAGGATCTAATTTGACTTCCAATCCTCTCCAATCCCCTGCCTTTTTTGCTTCAATCAGTTTCACGTAATTCGTAATTGGATCATCGCTGGTTGTAGAAATGAATGCTACTACCGCTGGGTCGTATGCAAGGAAGACTCCTACCGCCGCAAAAGCAACCGTTTTCAGCAAGCGGTCCTTCATTGTTGCTCTTGCTCGATTTTGAAATACTGATAATATTACCAAGACTTCAAACGAGTGAAAACGTAGACCTGCACTGCATTACACACTTCGCACGATGTGGGACTTTTGAACAAGGATACGGGGAAGTTTTTATGTCTACGACAAAAAGTTAGCTCAACCTGGATAAGTTTATAGGGTGGCAACTTTTGAAATTTAGAAATTGAATATTACGCATAGACACGCACCTTCATGGGCCCACGATTAACAACAAAGGACTTGAATCCTGTGAAACACCTCGGAAAGCGTATAAGCTGGCAACTTTCTTAATTTTAGAATTTGGATATTACGGATACACACGCAGCTTTGTCTCACAGAATAAAACAAACGACTTAAAATCCTGTCAATCACCTCGAAAAGCTTATAAGCTGGTAACTTACGGGTGGAAACGCACCTTCCGAATTCTTGGTTCACACCAAAACGACTTAATTATTGTGCACCACCTTAGAAAGCTTACTGGCTGGGCAATTTAAGAATTTGTTTTTCACACCAACTGCTCACATGAGCACTTCCAAGAGCCAAAAATATCAAAGTCTATTCTCTGCACACTCATTACGCTGGTTGATATATTCGGAAATTATTTGCGACACTTATTGAGACAATGAATGAGTTTGAAGACTGCCAAATTCGTTTGCACTTGAACTCGGTCAATGCCGATGTTCCCTCAGATACAAAGCCGCAAAACGTTGACCCTGCGCACTGAAATCCTGCTGGAGATCACACTGATGCTATTCTTTGATTGTTTGAGTTCTTTTTTTGCTTTTCATGTAATGGATCAAGTTTCTGTTGTTTTTCAATACGTTTATCAAAATCTCGATCGTCCCCCGCATTCTCGCCAGTGGCTTCTTCATTCACTGCGCTTACCAGTAACGCGACAGTTGATTCATTGTCAGAAGTTTTGAATGACCGCATAATTGTACATTGCTCACGAGCCAACTCTTGACGTCTTGCACGTTTTTCGTGACGCTCCTAATTCTTCTTCAGCTTCATTTCGCGAACGTGTTTTTTAAAATGTGTGGTGGATGACTCAATCTTGCAGGCGGGTTTGATTTAGTATGTCAGAAGCATCCGGACGGAAAGTGAGTCTTCTGTCTTAAGAAGCTTCGTTGCGCACGCATTCTTTATCACTTTAATCAGTGTCGCGCTTGAGTGAAATTTGACGGTACTGTTTTTTGATTCTTTGATTGAATAGCATTTTTGGAGCCTTTCATATCGCTACTTTCCGAGTTGCATGACGCTAAATACGTAGAGAAACCATTACCCTCTAACCATTCCAATTCGACCAACTAGTAAGCTTTTCAATTCGAATTGATTCGTCTTATTTCAATGTGGATTCCAAATCGAAAAATTCGTGCCAAAAAGGGACGGCTTATAGGCATCCGGTGAGGTTTGACAGGATTCTTTGGGTGTGCTGGTGAATTCCATGTCATTCGGTACGGGTCGGACATCCAGCACATATAAAGATGTCTCGTATTCCAACTGATCGCACTTATCGGCGTTAATTTTGCTGTTCTCATTGAATCGCATGTCATGATTGCGCAGTAGAAAGGTAGTTTTTGTATTTTATATTGACAGAGTATCTCTTAATCGATTCCCTCAGAATTCCTCGCTTTGTGCCGATTGTTGCATGCCCGACGGCTCATCTTCATCTTGGTCGGCTTCAGAATCAGATAAAGCCTCAGAATCTGATACAGCTTCTTCACGATGCGCTTCTGCTTCTTCAATTTCATTCTCAGACTCTGATTCGACGTTTCTATTCTCAGTTTATGATTCTGGATGGGTTGAACTACTCTTTGGAGAGTATGTTGGAACGGCACACGCAATGAAATTGTATCATGTTCTGGGCACCAAAGTCGGATGGATAAATTGTCACATCATTTACGGAATTTGTTCCACGCGCGGATGACTACAATTCTCGTCAGCTTATCGGTGCAAATGATGATTTCACGAATGCCTACCTGACACAGCGCAACTGACCGAAGTCTAGTCCAATCGCAATTCATGATGACAAATCGCTTTGTGATATCGCACGGCAATATTCTTCGCGTCTGATTTCACTTCCGATTTGGAAGAAGGCTCTCTTCATCTCTAGTGATCTCGTCTTTGTCCATTCGGTGAAATAGTCTAGACTTTATGCATGATCAAGTCGATAAAACTGCTTCATATCGTTTTTCTGACTCTCATTCTTTTTCATTGGACGTCCGTATTTATCGCATGAGCCTATAAATGATCGCCATCTTCTTCGTATACCGATTACATTGTAATGAAGTATCGATGAAGTGGTAGTGATAGAGCTGGTGACTACTTTTGTAGGAAAATGCACACATCATTTTGTGCCTACGGGACGATAGTGAATGTTACTGAAGCGGTTGTCGTTGATCACATCCAACGTTTTTAAGGAGCTTTAGTTTTATGGACCTTGCTTCCACCTCGATGCTTTTTAGTACGTTTTTCTACATTCGTGTCGCTTTTTGTGTGTATTGATGTGGTCCACACGAACGGATCATCATCTTGAGTACACATGAATGAGATCGTATATTGACTCAGACAAAGCTGGGTGGTACGATACGTTCCATTTTTAAATGAAAGTCACTTAGATAAGAATTCAGCTGAAAGGATTCCCGGCCAGCTTTTCTGTATATTTCATTAATGTCCACGCAAAACATATGAGAACGAACGTAACGAACTTCAGCGTGCTAAACCTCTACCAACTGTACTGTACAATATTATGAATGCGGCGCAATGGCCATACCGTTTGCTCTTCTTCCAGCTTCATTGGATTGTGATAAAGTACGTTTCATACATCCCAGCAATCAGATTTTGTATACACCTTTTCCTTCAGCGAATGAGTGCTGGCCTTATTGTAAAGCTCTTTTAGCTTCATGGAAATATTTTCATTCGGAAACAAGTTCCAGTGCCACAACATCGCCATCTTCTCAATGGACAAAAAAACGTCACCTACACACTACAACGGAAGATTTATTTTCAAATGTTTCAGAGGGGACGCATACACTTGAGATTCCCTCCGACTTCGCAATTTGCCGGCTACTAAGTAACCCGCCAATTTAGTAAAACAACTCGAAAAAACAACCTTTTTCAACTCCTTCCTCTCGAAAACAATGGTTCAAGTCGACATATCGACACAACCAAGGGTGCTAGCGTCCACTTGTAGTGACGTGGCAGCCCTCATGAGTCACCCTGTTTTAAGTGATTGTATGATTGTTGATCAGTCATCACCCCTGTGTGATGACGTAAAAAGTACCCCTAATCCCAGTGCGACGTTACTGGTCAATACCGGTACTACAGGTGTCGGATGTAGTACCGGTGGCACATGCGGTACTGTCGTTGCCTCCTCACAGGATGACCCAAAGGCAACTGCGAGTGTGGACGACACTAAAAGTCCCACTTTGACTGACCTGATCAGGTCACAGGAGTCCTTGCGTAAGGACCAGGCTAGAGCTCGGGCAAAATTTCGCGTGAAGCTCCCAAAGCCGAAAGCCTCGGACATCGAGTCTATTATGCGATTGTATGCTGATGGACAACATCCCGAGTGGTCGGTGTTGGCAGAAAAATTGGAGGCAGCGAAGCCTTTTAAGGTCTCCAAGGCCACCTTACCCATGATTCTGGAAACAGGTCAAGCGTTGGTGCATACACCAAATGTAAAAATCCTGTCTTCCCTTATGAAGGATCATGGGAATCCAGTATTCGAGTGTCTACTGGAGAGCAGAGCCATTGCTCAAGTCTCAAAGATGCCTGGTGGCAATCTTCGACTGATGGTTTCCACCGAGGATGCTTGTCAACAGCTGGAGTGCCAGCCGATAACCATCCTCGGGTCTCAATACTTTTTTCTGGAGTACGATTCTCTCGAATCCGAATACTATCTGGATATATTTGGAGTGGGCGTGGAGGAAGAACGGATTCCGATTTTACGTTCCCTTCACAGTCTAGGATGTCCAGTAGTCTTTGCTACTTTCCGCGAAACTGTTCCGTGCAAGGGTGTCGTGATGTCGACGTGGAGAGTGTACTTTAGTACTCCTACGTGCCCTCCACAGCTGGTCCGCATCGGTAAAGTATGCGAGCAAATTGCATACGAAAAGTTGCTTTACCCTGTGCGGGGGAAACACGCTTCTATCCCATCGGAACGACCACGTTTTGGTCAACGTGATCCTCATTGCTTGGATTTGTGCGCTATATTTACCACGGGAGCACGGCAACAACAATCGAACAAGCAAAAGAAAAAGCAAAACCATATTCAAAATCAACCGCAACAAAAACCAAAACAAACGCGCCAACGGTGCTCGTGGTGGCACCACAAACGGTAGTGAAGCCAGTTCACAGTCAAGAAATGGAAGCGAGGAAACCTGGACGGAAGCTCTCCGATCAAATCTCGTTGGAGCTCAATAATCCCCCAACTATCACACCACCAGGGGCATCAGCCTTATTGCAGCCGTCTCCTCCTATCCTCCAATTGACCAGTCAGTCATACTCACAACCACGGGTAGAGCGGGATGGCGATGTATCTATGAAGTTGGCGTGGAGGAGTGGAAAACGTAACCGCGTGGAGCCGTTCGAACAAATGGTCTCCAAAGCACCACCTCTTGCGCTTCCGAAGTTAGCGACCAGCAATTACTTTGCTGTGCTCGCGACTATGGATGTGGAGATCGAAGAAATCAAAGCAATTGCCAATCCGGAGAATGGGAATCGAGTTCAAATCATCCCCATGAAAGCACGGATGCCGAAAGAGGTAGCAACTTCGAAAGAGGCGGCACATTTTTATCAGAAACGCCACACAACAATCGAGAAATCGGAACGTCCAACCCGGGTTGGGGAAATAGGGGAGCTAATGGAAATCGATTCCAAAAATGCCCTTCACTCACTCCGACCGGGCAAGCTAGTTCAAGCCGATGCTTGCATCCATCACGTTAGAAAGCTAGTCCAGTTCTCACAAATCCGGACAAAATTATCCGAGTGGCACTTGATCATCCGATCACTATGAATGGTGTGCTACTAGCATGTATGGAGTCGAATGATAAAGCGTTGGATGAATTGGCGCATCTGCTCATAATAAATCGGGTTTTTGCAGCGTACAATCTCGGTGAAGATGTTACGTTTGCGACGCGATGTAGTCGCCATGTTGGTGAAAAAGTTCCCCCAAAACGATCTGTCTTGTTCGAGAAAGTCATGTCCTGGTGGACGTCAGCGACAGACATAATTCTTGGGTTGACTCGAGCAACCAAAGCACTCGCGTTTTTGGAACTCTTATTCATGTGTACTTCCCCGACATTCTACACAAACGATCACTGGATCCAATATCTCACCGATGGACCAGTGATCTGGATTCCGGGTCGTCATTGTCGTTTACTTCCAACTAATGTGATCATATCGTTCTTACGCTCCGACGTGGGCATAAAGTGTTGGTCTCTATGGTTTGGCGGTAAAAATGGCGAGGAATTCTCCATGGTGACATCTCTGAGCTTTCCGTCAATCTTAGCTTTTTTCTGGAGGAACACACAAGACTTCACCTCTCACAACAAGATGGTGAAATGAGGTTGATTACTGGTCCACTTCAGCGTGAATGCTAAGGGCTCCTCGATTATTTCAACGTGGAACAATATCTTAGCACTCACGGTGAATGTTAATGGAATTCATAAAAATGGTCATCTTTTTATCGACCACATCTTATCACAACACTCCATTTGTTTGTTCAAGAAACCAAGTTTCACGACCACAACCAACTGGAGTCATTTCAGTTTAAATTATCCTCAAAAATGCAACACAAAATGTTTGTCAATGACCACAACAGTGCTTTTCTCCATCCGACTCAGAACCGCAGTGGCGGCGTCATGACAATCCTTCGTTCGGACTTTACCGGTTATACAACAGCTGAAGAACTCACCGATCGAAGCATTCGAACTCGTTATTTGGTTCTGCGTCTTCTCATTCACGATGCACCGGTGTATATTCACAATGTATATGCACCGGTCAAGGCCGAGGAAACGAGTAGGTTTTTATTTATAATTTCTCTTCAACACTTTCGAATCGACCGCAACACATATCGTATTTGGTGATTTCAACAGACCCCACGATCCAGCTATCGTTGCTTCGAGTGGAACAATTCGGCACGAACCAAGTCGATTAGCGTGTTTGGAATGGCTTTCACAGTTGGGTGTGGTTGACGCTTGGCGAATCCAACATCCGACTGAAAACGTTTTCACAGGACCATTACCGCGCAAGAATCGACTAGATTATATCTGCATGTCGGAAGAGCTATTCAATATGGTATACAAAACCTCTGAGTATTTTCGTCCAAGACATGCGGGAGATCATCTGACACAAAAGGTGACTTTTGCAAATCCAACTCAATCAACCGGTCGAGGATATTGGAAATGCTCATTACGACTATTTGAATATCCTAAAGTTGTCGAAGTAATCATATTGGAAGCGAATTTGGTGCTCAACCAGTTACGGACAACTTCGAATCCCGGTAAAATGTGGGAAAGTTGGAAGACGAAAATAAAGAAACAGCTTCAAGGAATCGAAAAAAAGGTTGCACAAGATAGCCGACGTGATGTTGAGTCTAGCCAGCGTGTTTTGGAAGTCGCAGCAGCTCGATATCGCATTCACGACACCAATAAGTCACGGTACTTTTACGAATGGAGTCTCGAACAATTTCGACGTTCAATCGAAAACAACGCGAAATACAACCAAGATGAAAGCTTCGACCATCACGTGAAGCATATGGAGAACTCTTCAAAGCATTTTTTCGCCCTCCGGATAGTTCTTGTCGTCGCGTGCCGATCGAAAATGTTACCAAAAAATGTGGTACCGTGACATCGAACCCGAGGGAGATTATTGACGAATTCAGAGATCATTGGGGTGTCGTCATGGGCTCTGTTTATAGCTCCGAGACCGACTCATATGATCCAAGTGATAGAAAGCAAAAAAAGTTACTCGATTCGATTCAAGTTTCACTTGCCTCAGCAGAGCAAGACCGTCTCTCCACTCGGTTTAGTACGACCGAGATGGCGGAAGCGATCAAGCACATGCGGAGTAGTTCTTCTCCAGGTATGGATGGACTACCAGCTGCATTTTATCAGCTTGATCCGGAAACGTTTGGCGAGTGTCTGAAGATCGTGTTCGAATATCAACTAGAAAGAGGAATTCTACTTCGATCACAACGTCACTCGGCAATCACACTTTTATACAAAAAAGGATCACGAGGTGATCCTGGCAACTATCGACCGATCGCACTACTTTGCGTCGATGTAAAAGTACTTTCAAAAGTGTTGGCGTATCGATTGCAACGTTTTTTGCCAAAATTGATCCATCAAGATCAAAAAACATTCGTGCGAGGAAGGTCAATGCATCATCATATTCGACATCTCACCGACATCCAAGACTTGGTCACTCATCGTGGGGAGGAAGCTTATGCGACTTTTCTCGACTTTGAGAAAGCTTATGATCGAGTCAATTGGACGTACAAGTTTCGCGTTTTGGAAAAATGGGCGTTGGAAAAAGTTTCATCGACTGGGTTCGTCTTTTGTACAATAACACAAAGGCGCAGTTGATGATTAATGGAAATATCACACCATCTATTACACCACAACGTGGAGTGAAACAAGGTGATCCTCTCTCAGCATTACTTTTTCTAATGACGATCGAACCTTTGTGAAATTAACTTCGACAACATGAAGAACATGGCATTTGGATTAATAGCACGACTGTCGCAACTGGATTATTTTTTGCGGACGATTCGACATTGCTTTCAGAGACACCAAATGGTGTTTTGACGCAACTCGAACTCGTCCAAGTCTATTGCGATGG
This sequence comes from Albugo candida, assembly GCA_905220665.1. Classification (NCBI taxonomy): domain Eukaryota; phylum Oomycota; class Peronosporomycetes; order Albuginales; family Albuginaceae; genus Albugo; species Albugo candida. The sequence continues at coordinate 186,298 of CAJNAR010000179.1, forward strand.
ATCGGGTGCGAAACTTAACTTGAGTAAATCATCTTTGCTCTCGTTGAATCGGACCATGCCGTGTCCAATTTGACCATAATGGGTCCGGAGGATTCGGTCAAGTATTTGGGTATTCCGTTCGGCCAGAAAACAACTCACTCGATGGTTATTTCAACTCTCGGCAAGCGTTTTTACGATGGGTTTGGTGTATGGTTTCGAACAGCAAGAACTGTTCGTGGTCGACTACTGGTTGCGCAGACGATGATTTATCACGTTTGTGGCATTACACGATGCATGTAGACATACCAGCAGCGACATTCGACAGTGGCAATCGATGTTAAATCGATTTGTGCTTGGTCGGAAACACAAAAAAGATTCAAAGCATGTTCACCTACTCAGCAAAGAGTTTTTATATCTTCGCCGACAAGATGGTGGACTACAAGTTCCTTTTTTTGTGGGACGACTGAAGCTACAACGTATTCAATTCCTTCAGCAGTTCGCATCCGATGCGTCAACAATTATTCCTGCGAATTGGACAACAGCTTCGACGGAATTATTACAACTTATCCAGCCTCCCTTTGCACCACACAAGCCGATGGATATATTCACCATCGCACCAAATCGACATGGGAAAATGGTTCAATGGGAGAGCATATCATCATGGTGGAAACAAGCATTTAAAATGTGGCATCAGATCGATTGGAGCATTTCAATATCAGATTTAAATGTTTCACAACGCCGTCAGTACTACATGGAACAGCCGATGTGGTTTCACTGCGACCAAAAGTTACATTACGAAGCTTCTACTCGTCATCCGAGTATACAGAACGTTTGGTACAATCTTGGCATGGTGGATGAACCACATCGAACATTTCGAAAACGTTTGCTACACTTTTCGACGTTCGAAGTTTGCAAGACTTTTTTCGTGAAAGCGACACATGGCCAACGAAGGAAGATTTCGTCGCCAACTATTAAACGACGAAGAGCTGAACACGTCGGATATGTCTGAAGAAAAGTTGCTGAGTCGACTTTACAATGAAGTCACTCAGATTCTCCAGCGTATCCACTTGACGATTGGTCTCATTACTTGGATTATACCAACCACAAGTGGCAGATCATTTTATGTGGGAGTAAAAAGCAAGGAAAGGAAACATTATTTTCCATCTATTCCACGCTCACAACTATCACGAATCGTCTGGAAACCTCCCGAACCAATTAAGAGTCATCCGATGTCGACACATTGGTCATCATGGGAGAGATCGGACGCACTGGAATCAGAACGAGTTCGAACTTTTATGGCTACATCACGGCATCTTCGAAAACGTGTATTACCAATTTTCGAGGATTTACAGTTTCGTCTCGCCTTTCGGATGTTGCCAGTTCGATCTCGTTTCTGGTTCTTAAAGGATATTCAGCCCGACATTATATTGTGCACGCAGACTTCGTGTGGGCAGTGGAATCCGATCAACATCTCTTTCTCGAGTGCGACCACACGGCACAGTTATGGAGGGAGTTACTTCCTAGTTGGGATCAGTTTTTCTCCTCTCGACCACGTTGGACGCATATGGCATGTGCAATCGTACCAACACTACGGTCGGATTGGAAAGAATATTTAGCAATTATAGCGGATTTATGGCTTGCATTGCAAGCGGTGACACTGCACTTCATCTGGACAGATCGGAATCGTCGTTTGTTCGATCATCGATCAGCAACTCCGACAGTTCCAGCCCTTTCCGTGATCTACACCACGTTTAGTGCGCACGTTCGGTACTTTCGAAGACAGTGCTACAACCACGAGGAACCCATTCGGCTTGCAAAGGTACTGGATCAAAGGTACTGGATCAACTCGCAACGCAAGGATCATTTGGTGGATTTTTCAGAAGTCGAAGACCATCGCTGCGGGTACGGCACAGGCGAGTGGAACGGCAAGTGCAACTCAGATCCTAGTCCTAGTTGGCTGGTTCTGCTCACCGTAGTGTGGCGCACACCACTTTGCGAACCACGGTACTTTTGGACCATTTTTACAACTTAACAACTTTTTCAACCTTACAGCATTTACAAGCGGGACACAGTCTCGTATTAAGGGTGCTGAGGCTACTACGATACGAGATTATCAACGGGACGACATTTTATCATCTCTCACAGGTATTTCACGAAATGTTTTTTATATGTATATATGTTATTTAAGATAGCCTAGGCAACTAGAGAAGTCAGTTAGTCTAATTCTAGTAATATAGACACCTTCAACTGAGGTGTACCACCTAAAATCACGTCATCATCGCCAACGCTATTGAGCATTAACCTCGTCGGTTCGTTGATTCAAAAAAGAGTCAAAATTCAGCATCATTTATATTCATGGAGTGTGCCGGTTTCCGGCCCTGATAGTCTCTTGTGTGCAGTTCTCAGCGCAAGCAGTTATTCGATATGATCAGGAGTATACTTATTCTGCTCTTAGCCAGACAGCGATGATACGATGGAGCGTTTACGTTACAAAAGCGTATTATGCTGATATTTGACATATGGTCAACACAATGCCGGCAGCGAAGCCCATGTAAACTGAATTGCACGCCATAGAAGACCTTTACACCAATCATTCCAAGCTAGATGCTTGGCTTAAGTTCTTTCGCATAGGTATAGCTAGATGCAAATTGATCAACAATTTCGTTTCTTAAGACATCGTCTTATATCAACGCAAATAGAGTCGAGACTGTTTCCACAAGAATTTTTTGATAAGATTGTACGCTTCAGAATGAATCGAACTGTCAGGGAATACAAATATGTAAGATTCTGTCCGCTGCGCTTCATATAAAGTGCACTGCATGCGCTACATGTTGAAAACGTATACTTGTCTTATGTTTGGCTGTATACATGCCTTTGGCAGATCAACAGACTTCAACAGGAAAGGATGATCCTTCTTGTGTGCATCTATCGAATGGATAACAAGAATTGAATTTGAGCTGTAAGTGTTCTAAAGCCATTCAAAGACAAATTTTGTCATATCTATAAGTTCCACAATAAAACAAAGGCTTCTTTCATCATCTTTTGAAGGAAAAGCTTCCAAGATAACCGAAACTGCCCCAACAATACTCTAGAGATGACTGAGGAGTTCTGTATTCTCTGGCTTGCCTTCTGAAACGTGTCGACCGTGTTGAAATAAATCCTGCACACCTGAAAGTTGAGCTCACGTACTCACGTACTCGTTGAATGACTGGACCCGAGGGGGATGCATTTTCGATCGCTTTACTTATGTAAACCCAGCAATAGCAGATCTCGTTATCAGCTAATAAACTAAACCTTCTGATTGCATTTTTGACCAAGCTGGGAAGTGACACGTATCCATTACGCATGCGACACGTTTGACATGGCCTCGTCAACACAATTGACCAAATGATGACTCATGGGCACTACGGCTAACGAACGTTCCTGTGAATGCACAGTGATCAGCTGAAGTAAGGTAACACCTTGTGCTTTGTGCGAGCCATTCGAATGGTTCATTTCGCAATTACCCATTACATAATCGTATGAAGCCTTCAGACTGGATCACCTACTTGACATTAGCGACACACTCTTCCTATCTGGTCATCTGTGGGCAGACAGCAATTGCACCGGAAGGCGATCTTGACCAGGTCTGTGTGGGGCTACATAAAAGACAACGCGCTTCTGTCGGACTTGGGGAGCTCTCCTGGAATGCAGACCTGGAGAAACGTTCGAAGGACATTGCAGCGTCTCGGTCTCAACAGGTCACAGGCGGGGTAACGAGTCTTTCAGACCACAGCTTGCCACAATCAAATGACGGATTAACGGCTTCTGACAAACAAACCTGTGCTGTGTTCACAGGCGAAAGTTGGGCTGCTATTGAAACAAAATTTAGCTCCGACATAACACAATTGAGAGCACTAATTCCACAATGGACGTATACGGCAACTGTTGCCCAGCAATACGAATCCGTGTCAATGGCCATTTGGTGGTCTCACACAAAAGTCGGCTGTGATGTCGGGAAAATTCAATTGACGTGCTGTTATGATACAATAGGGAATATTCTCAATGAACAAATCGTCAAAGCGAATCCGGTGAACGTGTCCTCCATAGTGAATACGGTGCTCACATCAACACCCGAATCAATAGGGAACGGAATCAAGAATGTGGCAGATGACACGGTAAAAAATACCGGGGATTTTGTAGTGAAAACCGCGCAAGAGGAGGTCAACAAAAGGGCGAACGATTTCATAGATAAGTTTAATCCATTCAAGCGCCGGTGACTTTCATTCGAGCATCCGACTCACTCCTTTCACCAGTAGCTCTATATGATTGTATCATCTTTAAATACAGCATGAAATTAAATTTTTCCAATTATCTTTTTGAGCAACCAACTTCGAGATGTGTCTGAGTGTGGCCACAGATAGCTTGTTGAAGGCCCACGCATGTTGAGATTTGGCATATTTGTTGTATTTACGCATCAAGAATGTCAGTGTAGTATGCAGCCAATGAGGTAATTAGCCATACAAAGATACGATACAGATGCAGCGATCGCAGACATATAAAAATGCGAGTCGGAGTTCTCGAGACGTCGGCAATAAACAACATGGAGTGAGACTTGTACATTGTTTCTGACGTTTCCATTCGTGCCTCTCCACGTGAAAAGAACATTATGAGTCGATTTCAGACCTGACAATTTGTTTCTCGGGAGATGGATTCTCATTTTTATTATACTCTGTCCCTGGTATCTGGCGACTTGGAGCAGTGGATTGGTCGGCATAAAACGTCGTAGGTATATCCGTGCATCATTGAACCTCGTTTCATAGTACTTAATCTCTGGACATCTTTTCCTCCAAATGAGACTCGTGTAACCGCTGTTCCTTCATTCTGAGCAATACGTCTGAGACCGCAATACTAACGGGGGTAGTATGGCTCCCTTCTACTCTCAAGGCGATTGACTGACAGAAGTCAGGCTGTGTGACAGTCAAAATGGCTTTTCACAGTTGAGAGGGCTTCTGATCCAAATATTCGTGAACACCACATCCTGCTGTAGGCAAATATCACAGCATCTCATCCACCCACGTCTATCCCATAGACCTGCAAATGCCTATCAGCCTCTCCTCCCCCACATATACTGACACTGGTAACATCCAAACGAGGCCAACCAAGCACGTTTGCAGTAGTATAGAATTCCCCGTGATTCCATCTTAACAACAACCGAATCGGTACGGTATGGTGAATTCTCGAGCTCAAGACCCTAATTTGTCTATAGTCGACAAATGGTTTACGTGCTGACACTTTCAATCTGACCCGTTCGTGATTTTGTATCGGTGGTAGAGATTTGAGGCATGTGGAAGCTTTACAATGATTTATCAGACATCTAAGTAACATTTTTGGCGATTGCAAAGAGCGAATTATTATTTCCGGAATTTCTATGAGCACCGATGCACAACTGGCGACGCTGTCACAAAATACGCTTACTCGATATACAGTGAAAAATGAATTTGTAGCGTGTCATGCTCGTGCCTCAGAATTACACCCGTTATCATTCGTACGATTTTTGTATTCGGATGATGGATGAACGACTTGTGTGCGATAGAATTGCTGGTAGCATACAAACTCCAATGGGCGAGATATCTGATTAGTGCAAGGAATTCGTTTCTCATCAAAGATGTTGGGATAAGTTCGATACTCTATTTTGAGATAGCCTAGACATACAGAGAAAGCAATTGATGAAAATCTCCAACTAGGTTCTCTTCAATGTACGGCAATCACTGAGTCCTGACGATAGAACTGAGTAGATAATTCATTTGAAAGTCTTCTATCCGGTTCCGAGAGATAGGAAGCGTTGATGTGTTATCCATGTGGTCATTCTTAATGTATAGAAACGTAAATTAGGTGCGATATGATCAGCGTAACATGGGCTATCATGCAAGAGACAACACCAACACAATTTGAAGCCATTTCATTTTGCAATCTCAATTATCTATGTCTCTGCAATGAAAGGTGCCGTCATGTTGGAGGATCAGTGATTGTCTCGAAACTCTGCCTTCTGACTTCTACAGACCTCTGTAAGGTGTTGTCATGATGTTAGTGCTGTAGTTTACCTCCATCTTGGCAAAATAGTCACAGATCGCAGCCGATCATACTGATTTGCCTGTAAAAATAAAAAAACTGCTCAATTTAGATATGCGACCCAAGCAGTGTGCAGATATGATCACTATGGCTGGAACTGATCTTCTGAGCAAGTACCAAGGCAAAGGTAGCAGTAAGAGCTTGAACAAGCGACCCAATACAAAGATCACATTCACGTCTGCCATTGACCGCATAATCCAAGCACGCACCACGATAGGTTGAGTCTCTTGATGCCACAATTTTTATATCATCTCAACTATTTAAAGCACCGGCTAAGAATCATCCTCGAGATCGTTTAAGGATACTTCGCAGTCAGTTATCGTACCAAGAGCGTCACAAATAATTCCCACCTATCCCCATGGCTGTGCAGAGAATAAATGTACATTCTTGGCTCTTAGAGGTGCCCACGTGAGTCGTTGTGAAATACAAATTTTCAAATGACAAAGTTGCCAACCTAAAGGTGGTATAGAATCATGTAGTCGGTTGTCCCTGTATCCTGTTACCCTGATGATGCGTTCCATGCGTGAAGTACATCTAGATCAGAAAGGTCGCTACTCTATACAGTTATCAAGTATTCGCTCCTTTTTTGTGTATTATCTAACCCTTTAGGGGCGTGTAGTGCTATTCGTGTAATAGAAGTACAAATACAAATTTCAAAAGTTGTCAGCCGATTTCGAAAGTGGTTAAAAAGTAAAGCACTCGTTTGTTGCGAATCCTAACACTCGGAAGGTACGCTTCGTTCGTGAAATACAAATCTTAGGTTACAAAAGTTGTTAGTCTTTGAAATTATCAAGATTAATCAAAGTAATCAACTCGCTTGTTTATATTCTGTAAGCTTGTAGATGTCTGTCTATCTATAGAATACAAATTCTGCAGTCCAAAAAGTTGCCAGCCTATGTACTTAACGAGGTTGAGCTACCTTGTTTCTCGCACGCATGGAAATAACGTGGATCCCAATCCATGAGTCCTACTTCGTGCGAAGTGAGTTTGAAGTGCTGTCAATGTCTTGAGCATTACTAATTCAGAGGAACAATGAAAGGCCGCTTTCTCAGAACGTTAGGTCTTGCCGTGGGAGTCTTCCTTGCCCATGAACCTAGTGTGATTGCGATTCACGTGAGATTGATTCAAGCAAAATCGGCTCGGTCAACAGAATTTAAGAGAAGTATGCTACTTAAAATAGAACCTCATGTCGAATTCAACAAGAATGGAGCTCCTATAAAGTTCTATAATTGTGAAAAGACCATCTTCGACTTGACCCTGGTCATTGAGAATGGGCCAATTCCGAAGACGGAATTGGTATGGACGAAAACACTCCGAGTAATGCTACCATTTCTTTTGCATAAATTCCATATAGAAGATTCATTCACGAAATCAAACCAAGTGGAAACAACTGAAATTCTAAGTTATAAGCAAAATTCTGAAACATATTACATCGGCTGGAGACTGAATTGGAAATCCTTGAACATATTGGCCAAAGGAATAGGCTTCAACCATTACCCAGCCCCCTCTCTTGCCCTTGATGGATACGTTTCACAGCATTTCGGGCAATATACGTATGAATGGGTAAAAGGAAAGGGTCCTATCCTCAAGTTTGGAGAATCACAGGAGTTCCAACGTATTCACATGCGTTTCCCGAAGACGGTCATGCTATGTACACAAGTCCACTTTTTTCATTCGCATCAAAACTGCCAGCGCGTGGACTTTCAGCTTCATCACGAAGCCACCAAAATTCCGCCAGAATATTTCAACCAAATCGGAAAGACATTTCGTAATTTATTGCATCTGATGAATGGACGCTACCAGGGAAGCTGTCAAACGTTAATTCCCCACATCTCAAAAATCGATAGTCAACTCAACACTTACCTCAAATTGAAGTTAACGTGGTACAGGTACGGGAAAACGATGGCTTTAGAATTTGACTCGGCTCAATCAATAATGCAATCTGGGGACATTTGTACTCTACTACTCGAGAATTCGAAGATGGAAGGAGAATGGAAACTCGGTTCTTCATTTCTGAGAGCTGTTGACATATTCCTCTACTTGACCCGTGATTCATCAAAAGATTACTTTAAGATGATACAAACAAACAGCGAGTGTATTTGGAATCTTGACCAGCTTTCGACGAATGGCAAAAGTGATCAGAATTACATAGACCCATCTGATACCAGCTACAAATATACATTGCAAGCTTGATTTGAATGCATGTATGTCTAATTTCCTATCGCCGCTGCTTTCTCATGAAAAAGGGAGCAACTAATAAAACTCGAATAATTTCTGACTAGTTTATCGATAGTAAAGAAACAATGAGCGTACAGAGCTGTGCAGAGAAATGACGTCTTAGCCAGAGCTCACACGAACGCTAAGCTAAAATAATATTTGCATCCGAACGCGCTTCTGAGGCACAAATATGAGATAGGTCACCCATTGTATATCGCTGAAGACTCACGTAACGATTGCCGACTTGATCTTTGCTTCCGTGAATCACTTCTGTCTTTGCAAAATTGTACATTCAAGTGCAGCCATATCACGTGATATAGACAGAATCCCCAAATGTTTCTTATTCAGAAAACTTGAAGTTTTATCTTGTCGGACCACAAGCAGAAATAAAAATCGTTTTTCCTGCCTTCCAACAAGGGATCAGGATTGATCAGAGCAGATACCTGACTTCTTGAATAACAGCACACGTTCCATGTTGCTCCACGTAAACTTCCGCGTTCCAGCATAGGATGTACGCTATCCAGCATTTTTTAAATAACGCCCGATTGTCCACAAGTGGTAAAACGAAGCTGAGAATCACAATCTTGGAGGGTACACTGACACGGTGGTGGTTTGCTGGTTCGCAATTACCTCACATAAGTAGAGGTACGACCAAACTGAATTTCAAGTGTCGAATCGAATCAAATCAAATCCCAAGTAAATCGAATCAAATCCGAAATTATCACACAGCAGTGTCTCCGACGCATCGAAAACAAAGATAGTTCCATGTAACCATTCTCCAAGCACAATCGAACACACGTTGACCCACGCTTGTCCCCATGATTCCCGGTTGTTTATTTCGATACTGTTGTGTATTTTCACCCAATGGATACTCTACCAGCAATAAAAAGCTTGCCGAGTGCACGCATACCGCGTGATGGGCTGTGAAAGACGCCATTTCTTATTCTTTGGCAATATTTGGTTGTGTCCGTTCCTATGGTTTCCCTTTGTGATCGTGACACAGAATTATGTACAGTACATGAAAGTGGTGATAGTGTGTAGATGGTGTGAGTGGGTGCACTTGATAAACGAAACGATTGTCAAATTCAATGCGTTTCTCCGTGTACTCATTGCAGCACAATTGCGTGCAAGAGTCCAATGTTCGTTCTAACCAGGCTACATTCCAATATTTCGCAATGAGAGGGTGACTTTGATTCTACTTACAAACATCCGAATGAAGAGAAGAGTACATCCTCACGATGTGCTCTATTCACGCAGAACCTCAGTTGATCTGGCGACGACGGAGAAATGGGAAGAATACCCTGTAAAAGATATTACATTTTTGAATGTACAGTGTTGCACGGAGGTGCCCACTTATTACGTGCGTTACGTTAACTTGTCCGACTTTCAAACTTACCGTGTTCTAAAAGCAACCACGAGAGTATCCGGACATGCAAAAACATATTGGCTCTAACTGGTTACGTTCCCAAGCATTCGACATATGTATATACAAAAGAGCATTTAAGATTGAAAATTAAGCAAAGGGTATTCAAATTTAATATTGCAATGTATACTGTTCCTTTTTGTCCACAAAATCGATACCTCAATTGCGTTAACGACCAATTGCTTCAAAAAGTCGTCTTCATAGCTGACCCAAACTCGATAGCTTTTGGTTCGCCGGTATGGATATTAACATTTTGATCCAACAGAAAAAGTACCCACCATTTGATTTTCTTCCCTGAACTAACAAAGAAAAGAGTACAGAAATCACACAAACTAACCATCCGGTGAGGTCATTTAGTTGATCACACAGTCCTCGCTTGCGTTTGCGTACTAACTACACTTTGAGATCACATAGGTATCCCCATCTTTGATCTGTCGAAAGATCCGAAGCGATATTCTGGATTCTTCGTTATCAAGTTGGTGTGTGACGCTTTAATCAACATGAACCACCGTCAAATTCGGATACCGATTTGCAGGAGTCCATAAACGAGAGCATTTATAGTCGTTGAGGATCCTCTGTGATCTCCAAAGGGACGTCTAGGACCTCCATCTTTCTACCGTTATAGTTCCCATTCTATACGATCTGTCCCAAATTCGGAATCCTGCATCAATAATACCCCCATGTTGATTTTCATGCAGACCGTTGAATTAGTTCCATGAGTCGACCTCCACATAATTCTAAATCATCTTCGATGTCGAGAAGCAAGTCATACAACTACTCTTTATACTTTGGTTGGCTGTATTGAAGATCCATTCGAAAAGATCAGAGCAGAGGGGGGACTTTCAAATCCGTGTCATGGTGCCCATGTGTTTGGATGAAGGCTGTGGAGATCAGTTTTACACGATGTGCGTTCGAAGAACTGGTCATGTGATTGGACTGATCGTTATTTCTATAGAATCATTCTTGAATGATGATAACATGCTCGTTATTCCAACTACAATTCATCAAATACACAATACATGGAATCGCACCAATTACAACTAGCAGAGTATTGGCAGATTATTCACATTATTTACGTATGTGCATGGAAGTGTTTCAGGATTATTTCAAATCACAGGTTCTTTCTCACCTTCCTTTACTGTGCTCGTAGATGCGTCAGGTCGAGCCACGGCCAAGTCCTCGCCCGATACCTCTCCTCAGTAAGCTGGATTGATGGATAAACTGCCAAGAGGATGAGGTGGAAAAAAAGTTGGATTTCAAGCAATTATCGACCCGGACCCGGCTGTAAATTTTTTGTGGAACCAAAAATTCATTGATCTGATACGATCTGATCACGGTAATAATTTTGTGAGCTGGCAACTCGTGTATTCTATACTTCAATTTCCTGTTTTTTATGCTTTGTGTAATTAATCGTCCCACTTTGAATGTTACGCACTTCTGCGGTGATCAACATTCTGCTCCGATTGTTACATAAAAGAGATTCTTGTCAAAATTTGTGCGATTGATTCGAAAGAGCGTAACTTCACAACTGCTCTCAATACAATTTATTTTGTTCATCCGACAGAACGTTTACCGCTATTCGTTAATCTTCAACTGCTTGTGAAACCATCGTTAACTAAGACTTACTTTAAGATTATATGTTCATAATCGAGACTTAGAGTTCGCTTTCAATGTGAGTTGCTTTGTACAAAACACTTCTCAGTTAGGCGTTAGATAATGTTGAGTGTGGACACTTCCCAGTAACATTCGTTCGATAACACACCTTCGTGCAACACCTGTGCCGCGCCAACCACAAGCGATGCAAATTACCATCAAGGTTCGTTTGTGGCGCTTCTATATAATTACGCGCATCTTTCCTGATGTATACTTGTGCATTGCTAACGTTCTACTCCTCGTATCATTACTTTATCCTGAACCGTGTCGAACGCTCTCAGACTCTAACTGGACGAAAGGTAAATGGACGCGAAGCACATTAAATCCCCAGAAATAATATCTCCTAATCTCTGTAGCAAACATTTAATTTTGAAGGCGAGAATACCGTACGTGTTTCACTGTTCTTACTTATACCCCGTCAACATCGCTAACTCAAGTGTCTAATAGATCTTACACGTTAAAGAAGCTTTACAAGAAAAAGAAGGCATTCAAGTCAACCAGATCAGGTATTGCTGAAATACTCCCTCTCTTTATCAACCAGTGCTCATCCTTGCCGATAGATTGATTTATAGCGGAAGGCAACTGTACGTTGTTAGGAACATATTCACACAACCGTTTCTGATTGTTATAACAGATCAGATGATAAAACACTTCAAGATTACAATGTACTTGCCGGTGGTACCATCCATATGGTACTCCAGCTACGAGGCGGGCAGAAATTGCCTCAAAGCACAACATAACAAGAATCAGTTTCAGAATTACAATTATGATCGCAAGCTTGGCCGGCTCCAGTTCTTACTCACTGAATATTGGCGCTCTCTCCAAGTTGCTGTTGAATCAAGGGTTCCAATTGATTTTTCTCAGCCAGAATTTTGAGCAGTTGAACAACAAATGGAATGTAATTATGCTTTCGACGTGCGTTTTCCAATACCCATTGCTTCTGCTTGTATTCTTCCTGACGTATCAGATCTTGATACTGAGTGATCGCATTCGAATTCTCTGGTGAACAACCTTGTGCCTGTAGTTTCTCAATTTCGTGTTGGTACACTTCAGAGCGGTTACGAATGAGTGCCAGAAGATTGAATCGAATCTCTGAGGAAGCATACTTTTCAATACGCTTTTGTATCGTTGGACATGCAATATCGAGCCAGGCCGTGTTGCTCGAATTAGATGTTGCAGGAATGTGTCCGATGGCAATGGGCTCTTCCTGCAAGCCATCCAACTCGTATACCATTCCATTTACAGGGACATACGCGATGAAGTGATATACTTCGTCATCATCCTTTTCCTGCTTTCGCTCCTCCATCACGAAAGGGTCGGGTCTTGCAAATGAATTGTGTGCTTGTCGAATGAGCTCACTATTAGAGATAGCCAATCCTTTTAAATCCGGTGGGAAATCCTTCGTGAACGATTTAAATTCGCGTAATGTATCGCCAATATCCAATTCGGCTGCGTTCAATACGATTGATAAGATCGCTTGAGTCGCACACGCGTTACTGATAACTTGTTTGGCAAAGAATAGATTCTCTGGAGGCGAATTGTTCAGTGCTTGTGTGGATGCTGTCTCTGGCGGAACGGCAGCTTGCGATTGCTCCCATTTAAACAGGAAAATCAAACCATACACCGGACTCATCGATTCGAATTGATCTCGATCCAGCGAATACAGCTCTTCCATTTGCGCTCCCTTGACCCCAATATCCTTGATCAATGCCGTAAACACTCCTACACAATCACTCAGTCACAAAGCAATAGGTACGTCTGTATGTAGCGTACCAGGATCCGATTCAATCGTGCACCAAGACATATTGTTCTCGGAAACTTGGTAGTGTTTGATAGCAAATCAGTTAAATAGTCGTGTTGTATACAAACTCATCGATTGGTAGATTAACAACGAATCGCATTCAACTTCTTTTCAACCTGTGAGAATTGATCTCTTAATCGCATAAGCCGTTCGCGCCTTTTGAGCCGCAATTTCTGCGTCGATGAGAAATCGCATGACAATAACGCTAGATGGGTGGTCTCCTCTTGTATCTCCATGCAGATATCGATCCGCTTCTGCTTTAATGTCTCTAAATCGGCTTCTACCGCTTCCATTGAGTCACAGACCTCCGAGTTTTTTTCCGGCCGGCCTCGAACCTCTGAGCGCAATCGCTCAAATTCACAAAGAAAGGATTCATTGTTGAATGTGACTTCGCTGGACTGGCTTTCTTGCATGAAACTGAGTTTTGAAGCATCGCTAACGCCTTCTTCGTCTTCCTCAACGTTATCGAAAACGATATTTCTGGCGATTTTGGGTGTCGAGTACTCATTTTCATCGTCTTGAGATGGAATAGAAGGGTCTTTTTCTTGATCGTTAAAGCGAACTTGCTTTTCATAAGAATCTTCGGGGCATCTGAGGCTTCTATCGTCCACTAAAAGGTTAGAAACTTGTATCAATTTCTCTTCTGAAAAGGCCTCTTCAGTGCTTGGAGTTGTTGTTGCAACAGACTTTGAGTTTGATGGAATCGTATTGGAATTCGGCTCCGCCTGTCGACGGGATGATCTATAGCTCGAATCGCTTTCGGATGAAGAAAAAGTAAACGGTTGATGGAGCAGTTTCCCACGTGCATCAATGGATCTCTCCAGATTTTGTATTGTTTGAGCAAATTGAAGCTGAATCTGGTAGACTTCCTGCAGCGTTTTACTGGCCTTCGAGTCGATAGTGTTGACGGGATGTGTTCGTTTCATAGAGCAAGAGCATATGGACGGCTTGGAGACAATGTCACAGGCGGAATTCTCCATTGGATGACGATCTTTTGAGCGATTACATGTGAAAAAGCCTTGCACGGAGAAATTTTCGGGCGGCACGAAGGGCTGTTTTGACTCTCTTGTAGCTCTCCATTGAGTGTTTGGTGGAAGAATGCGTTTGGCATCGAATTCCTCGAAATTTTGTATCTCTTTTTTTATGAGTTCTTTTTGTTGACGCAAAGACTCAATGGCTTTTTCGACTTTATAAAAGTGACTTTGCTGAGGTATTGGAGCTGTTTGAATTGGTCTTTTGATCCATGGAGCATTTCGTTCGCTTTCCTGGAGCGCTCGAAGATGATCGAATTCAATTCTACGGCGTGTTTTTGCGACTTTTGCTAATTCATGTAAAATCTCGGAATTGTTTGGTGAGTATGTGGTTTCAGATTGCGGCAATTGGCGACGAGGAAGCGAAGCGGATGTAGTGTCAATGTTTGCAATTGTATGATGCAATTGCATTTGAAGCGTACGGAGTTCTTGCATGTAAATTGACAGCATGGAAACAAATGTCAGCTTTTCATTTTCTGTCTCTATTTCGCGCCAATTTGCTACACAATTGACTTAACTGAGTGTTGACTTTATGGAGATAATATCTCTACTAACTTATGAATGCAAATACGATTATCAAAGGCGTTAGCGCTTCGCTTGAAATGGTTTCACGCCAAATTGAAGGAGTGTCATTGCTCCAGCGCCTATTGCACTTGCTAACACCATCGCTTTTGGACCGGCTACAATAAAAATAACAATTCGTAAGAAAATATCCATTTGAGCCATCCGACCAATGTACCTGTTGATTTATAAAACAATCCCGTCGCTGCCGACGCCAAAATCGGTGTCACCTGATCGTATTTGACAACTCGTTCGAGTTCGATCGTATCGGCCAATTGCTCAAAACCCTTATAAATGAGTGCTACACCACACAAATGAGCACACATGCGTACTAGTCAGTAAGTACTCGTACCTAGACAACCTAGCGCGTTGCCGGCTTTCGAGCCGCGTAATGCTGCTTGATTCATGACGCTATTCAATCGGATTTTGAACTTTGGACTGGGCGCTTTCCGAAGACCCTGTGCAGCGCCGTATAAGCCACCACCAAATATACCAGTGAAATAAGCAGATCCACAGGATGTCTGCACTAGTTCCATGAATGGTCGACCTGCTTTATCATACTCCAAGTAATCAGCGCCATCATCGTCGAAACCTGCGACTCCGAAAACGGGAGCTACTGTGCCGATATCAATACTTCCAGAAGGAATGGACGGAAGTAAAGGAAACTCAAAGCCACCGAATCCCGAGGAACTTGAACTCTCATCGGAACTGCTGTTCTCTGTATCTTGCCAGGAATGTTGCGAGTCCCACGAGCGATTATTGGACATCGGTTCTTCGATTCTTTATGTACAAACATGCAACCTTCCGTACACATTCGGTTCGTACATGCGGTTCAATGCAAAACCGCGGTTAAATTCAAAACGTAACGTTTTATTAACTGTTATCTTTTCGCCTTATGCTTTCGTGTCTGGAAGCATGTTTAGCAGCAGAGAATCGGAGCCCAAATAAACTTTGTTGGGAGATCGGGAGATTACACCGGCAATCTCTTTAGCAGCGTCAAGACGTCGAAGCTGGACAAAAGCTGGATTCTTTTTAATTGCTTCTCCGACCAATTCTGCAGATTTCGCAACACCTTGAGCGCGAATAACAGTACTTTTCTTCTCTTGAAGTGCTTTTTCAACAACGAAACGAGCTCGTTCGGCATCCTGTTGAGCTAATTTGTGCAGAGTCAATATCCCACCAATTTAATGCATTGTGCTATGCAACGTACCGACTTGTTTGGCTTCGATAGCGGCCGTATATTCGGTCCCAAATGTGAGATGAATGATGGATACATCATCCAACATAATCGCGAATCGATCTGCTCGTTGACGCTGCACACAAAAATGAATACCTCTTCGCCAACTTTCGTCTCAGATATCGTACCAAATTCTCTGCTATCAATTTACTAACGTGCTCACGCTGAAAGATCAGTTCGGATGCTGTGAATTGTGCGACAACTTGTTTGGCGACTTCATTGACAATAGATGGAAGCACTTTTTCATCATAGTCTACAGACAAAACACAGTAATTACACAAAATTGGGGAAAAAACAAAAAGTTGCATTCCGACCCAATCCCAAATTAGTGTAAATCCAGTGTAATCTTCCTCGATCAGGCTTCGACAAGACTCGAATACTGATATTAATCATTTGCAAGTCTTTGGTTCCTGTAAGGGAAGCATACGTTCGTGGACGCGTACGAACATCAAAAATGATTGGTCGATTGAACCACGGAACCAAAAAGTGAGTTCCTTGCTCCATAACTTTTTTCCCGACACCATCCAAACGGCTGTAAACAACCGCACGATGTCCTGGAGGAACGTTGTAAACGCTTTGATACAAGCCGTACGCGGCGAGACCACCAAATGCTGCCACATTGAGTAGTACACCTGCAGGCCGCGCACTATTTGGAGGCATTTTCATAGTCTTCTTCATGTTTTCCATTGCTTGTCTTCCTTTCTCCATGCTGGTGACTTGATTTCCAATCGTTTAGCTTTCGCGTCAAAGAAAAGGAGTACAGTGATACACGTTAATACAAGCGCTTTAGAATCCCTCTGCGTATTGGCTGTTTCGAGTATCCCTCGCCCTGATTGGCTGAAACAACTCCACTGGACCAAAAGCGTCATCACATTTTTTCTCGCGCAACTCTGCTTATCGATTTACAATGCCTAAAGTCTCTCATCTCACTAATTACCGTAAAACGTATCGTACACCAACACGAGTGTTTGAGAAGGCCCGTCTTGATCAAGAGTTGAAACTATTGGGCGAATACGGACTTCGCTGTAAACGTGAGATTTGGAGAGTCCAATACGCACTATCAAAGCTTCGTAAAGCTGCCCGTGAATTACTAACATTGGACGCTAAGGACCCAAAGCGTCTTTTCGAAGGTGCAGCTCTGCTTCGTCGACTTAAACGATACGGTCTTTTGACAGAAGAGGAAAATGAATTGGATTTTGTATTGCGTTTAAATGTACAAAAGCTACTAGAGCGTCGCCTACAGACCAAAGTATTCAAACAAGGACTCGCGAAATCCATCCACCACGCCCGTGTTCTGATCAAGCAGCGTCACATTCGTGTCGGCAAGCAATTAGTCGACGTTCCTTCCTTCATGGTCCGTTTGGATTCTGAAAAACTCATCGATTTCTCCGTCACATCGCCTTATGGCCAAGGCCGACCGGTGCGTACATTCAAACAACATTCTAACAGAACAACTTATCATTTCATATCTGTTAGGGACGTGTGGCTCGCCGTCGTGCAGCTCAAAAAGCCGCTGCAGGCGCAACCCAGGAAGAAGACGACGAATAAGCAGGAAATCCATTTAGCTCTTTGTATATTCAGTCGGTCAGTGCATCGGCTGTTCCAAATGATATAAAATTGAGCGAGAAAATCAAATTTTGCAGTTTGCTTTTTGGCTCACTTTGACACTGGAAATTGATAACAAAGAAGGCATCCGAGCGTTTGTTGCATGGCTCCAAGCTTCCACACTTTGAGATGCTCCTCCAGACACGACCAGTGGAAGCAGTGGCCGCATTCGTACATGCAAAAGAACGTTTGTAGAGTCGATTTCCGTGCAGGCTCCGAGATCTGTGATCCCAACGCTGCCCGTAACACTTGACGACAGATCGCGCAGATCTGTTGGGTAGTTGTCACGTGACTGCCTCGTTTCCGTACACGAACTTGTTTACGCATCAGTTCCATTCGATCGACCTGAAAGCTTTTCAGACAGTGGCAGCAAAGGTCCAACTACATAAATTGTGTGAGATATTGAGACACAATTAAAGGGTTTCTACGTCACCTGAAGCTTGTAAGTTGCAAGGATCTCAATGAGCGTTTGCTTGAGATGATCTAATTCCATATCGACTGGAATCTACGCACGATTTCGTCACTATTCTCCACAATGTCACCAGAGACTTACTTTTGTAAGAAGAAGAATTGGATCCACTTGATGCTTCGCTGCAGCTTCCAGCAAAAATTGCATCATTTCCGAGCTTGAAAGGCTCAGCTCGATCAGATAGTCCCATAAGCGTGAATCCTTTTGGCTCTATGTGAACATCGTCAGGCGCATACGTATCGCTGACAGTCGACATTTTTGACCTGCACAAATTGTATCGCTTGCTGCAAATCTTGCAATTGCGTCAAAATGAGCTCCAAAGCTTTTCGTTCTTGTCCCATTCGACTCAATAGACAGATCATTGCTTCCCATAGTGGCGGTACATGTGTCTCACACAATCGATAGACCTAACAATATTCACAATATTTCACAATTTTCTCAAAATTTTTCCAATTAATTTTACCTTTTCCAATGAAATGAAAAAATTGCCCCGAAGAAAAGTAAGCAGCGAATCCGGTGCATATTTAACGTATAATGCGACGTGCATGTCATGTATTTGCGTATATCTCTCACAATTGTAAACAGAGCTCTGTTCCATCCACAATTGATGCAAATATTCCAATAAAATTTTCTCCTGTGGTTCCAATTGTTTGGCTGTTTGAACGATCGGGAAATGTTCCAATTGTGTCACAAACAGCTTCACAGCGAGCGATGTGTCCAACTGAACGAGATTTGCTACTTTTGTATCCACGAGCGCCCATAATTGATGCTCGCTAATGAGCTTGAACACGTGCTCTTTGCTGAAACATAAAGTTCCCTACAGAAAAAAAATTGAGCAAAGGCTTCAATTCTACATTTTCGACAACCTGTGTGAGATAAATGCGAAGCGCTTGGTCATATTGGCCAGTAGACGAATATAATTCCGCCAACGGTTCCAAAATGCACGCTGTCTCCATACTGATGGCATCCGTATCGACTTCCAAAATACGACGCTGACGGACCACAGCTTCCAACTCGCGAATCCATCGAAACGCATCATACAACGGCTCTTCTCGTTCCTGGAAATAAGGCGATTCCGAATCGTTTTCTTCCTTCACACGTTCGTATTTGGGCTTTGGCCATTTTCGTAACACTTGCACCAATTTTTCCGGATCATTTTCGAGGAAATGACGAAGAATCATTTCATATTGAGCGTTTGGAAGTCTTTCGTTCGTAAGAGTGGGAACGTATTTCGCAATGGCACTCAATTGATTTCGTTGAGCGAATATGTAGACATATTTCTCCCAAAGCGCATTAAATTCCTTCCCATTAAATAATCGATTTATCTCGTCGGCTGCTTCTTGAAACTTTTCTTGCGTTATCAGTGCGCTGAGGTACAATTCCAACACATTTGCATACGAATATGCAAAGTCCTTTAGAGCGTTAGGATCCTCGCGCGCCACATACACCGCTTTCCGAAAGTGTTTTCGATCCAGCGCCCATTGAACTCGGTCTTTGATTCCTCGTACACGACAAAGAATGACATCTTTTGGGGTGCACAAATACGTGACACATCCTAAAGCCGCTTCATACGCTGAAGCGATTCGTTCTTCCTGTTGTGTATCGTCCGAATGATCAAATTGCCACTGGCAATTTCGTTTATTGGAAGTTGAAATTGTGTATCGTAAACTGCTCATTTTATAGTCTGAAGCACGCAGACGAACGTGTCCTCGCAATGGAAGTCGTACGGAAGAAATAGACATTCCGTCGATTCCGATAATATGCATTTCGGGAAGAGGATAGTCCGTTTCCAATGTATCGGGTTGCTTTTCTCGTGGAGGACGATAGCCCAAAACGCATAGAAATTCCTTATTCCAAGCCGAAATGCCAGCGATGAAGTAATTGAGTGAGATAACTGCAGTCACTTTACCGACCGATTTCGAGCCGTACGCTCCGGAGCATTTTCTCTGTTGATTGTCGGTGGAGGATTTCGCGCCTGAAATCGCTCCGGAGTGCGATTGTGTGAGATCCAACGAAATAATTTTTATTGTATGAGCCCACGCTACAATTAATTGATGATCCGAGAGCCAAATTAATTGACAGCGACTTAATTCCAATGGAGGACAGAGTTGTGGGCGCTCTACAAAGGTAATTGGCTGCTCTTGATCGACATTGTACACTTTGACACCCCAATCGTTGGCCCATGCGACCAAATTGTGTTTCCATTGAATGCATTGAATCGGTCCTTCGCCTTCGTGAATCGTCAGTTCTTTGTCCAATATCCATCCTTTACGATTGATTGAGAATTGGCCTGTGAGGCCACCACACGCGAAAATGCGTTCACGACGAAAGGAATATTTTTCTTGGAATCGGACGCAATATATTGCATTGTAATAATTATAAATATTAATTTCTCCAATATTTGAGGATTTTGATGAAGATTGGCTTGAGGCGGTAGAGAAAGAAGAAAAGAGGGTATAAATAGCTACAGTGCCATCGTCCGAGCATGATGCGATGTGCTGTAGATGTACATATGCATTCAGACAATGTATCGGTGATTACAGGTAGTATTAAATACCTGGCCGGTCTCATCAATATGGAGGTCATTAACTTTTTTGGAATGATGGTGTAAGCGCTGTATAAAAGTTCCGTCGAGATGCAGTAAGATCACATTTCCGTTGTACGTTCCGACGCATATGTAATTGATATGAACGGCGAGACATGAGATTGCATCCTCTTTTAGAAGAGTCGGAAGGTACCCGCCTAGACGTTCGTACTTGAGAATCGGCTCATGTGACATTACGATCTTATCCTTTGATCGAATCGCTTCCACTTTACCGAAAGATTCGCACGCAACACTGATGTCACCAGCTTCTTGCGGCGTATAAATATGTACAGGTTATAGAAAATACAAGTAAACAAATAATGTTGATCAAAGTAAATTACCAAGAGATATGAATTCCTGCAGTAACTCTCATCTACTGTCTTGATCCCATCACACTCGAAACAGCAAATTGGCTTGCTTTGTTGGCAAATGACGGATTTGAGCTCATAAAAGAAGCAGCTTCCTGCTGACCAGTGGTGTACCCAGTTGTTGGGTCTGCGTTAGCGCTCAAAGTAGCCTTGAATTCCGGATGACGACACATCACCAGCATATTGACAAACGCGTTCATACACATCAGAATGCCTGCAATATATCCTAATGCTGAACTCATTCCGAAATCCAAAAACCCAATGAAAAATATAAAAGCCGCACGTCCTTTATACGTATACAAAAATCCAAAATTCGCGCGAATCGGTGTTTCCATTCGTGAAAGACGACATTCAAAAAGTAGGAATAAGAATCCAAACATAATAACGTAAATGGATACTAAAGTCCCAGTGATATTGAGTGTGATAAAGGAAGTGATTCCGACGAAGCCGGCGATAATTTGCACGAGAGAACAAATCACATTTCCTAAGCGCATATATCGTAAGAGTTTCGGAAGCTCCATTTTGTTCACATCGTTGATTTTCTGTAAGACGCTTTTCTTCGGCGCTTGTTCCGATTGCATTGTTCCGCTAACACTATCGATATTAACTGTTGTAGCGTTCATCATTGTCCTTCACTCTGAATCGATCCGACAGAATCACAAGAAAAATATAAAAGTGACGTGTGGGTAGTGCCTTTACTATAATATAAATATAGAAAACATATAAATAAACCAAGTGATAAGGAGAGCTATTCTACCGTCCATTATAATGATCAGCGTTTGGTGTATACCCGGTTGTGTATACTCTGTATATCCTTTGCAATCTCTCTTTAGGACATACACAGCGCTACTAATCTGATTCTGATGCTTATATGTATACCAACCGTATATCATGATCCAGCTGTCGGTCTGACTCGAATTGTTCGGTAGCCCCAAAGTACAGCGCAAATTGCGATGAATTGAACGTAATGCAGCGGCTTGACGGTGGCTTTCAACGTGATACATGCCGTATAGACACCATTCGAGCAAGCTAATTCATTTTCGATGCCACTGAGCGGCTTGGCGAGTGCAGAGTACACTTGTAATCCCATTCCGAACGCGGCAACTAAACTGATGGCTGCCAATAAATATTGCATTCTTCGGGCTCTATTGAGTGGTTTTTCTATTTGTATTGCCTGTACGTGACGCTGTTGTCCTTCTTCAAGGGACATGCGATCAAGCGATGCGATTGCCAATGTGATTGATAGACCTGGCTCGCGGTGCACCATTCGATCGATGTACTTTAGACGCGCACATATCCGCAAACCGTAAATGAGGAGCACAGCGGCGATGATGAATAGTATAAGTGCTGCTCCAAGATCACGGATGTGGAAAGGAAATCGCCCAAAACCTTTTGTGCCGATCAGCGTAAGGTCAAATCCAATGTGAAATACCCACACACTCATCACGATAAACTTCTCGAATATTGTGATACGACTTGCTCGTTGGGTATGCACTGATCCTTGTGTGATGGAGATCCAAAATATCGCCGAGCTTACTCTACAAACGCCAAAATAGTTAGCAATTTGCAGTGGTACAGGAATTTGTGGAGGCACTTACAAAATCGTGTAGATGGCAGCCGTACAAGCGTCAATCAAAATGATGCTTACGATGTGGGGTAAGATGTGTCCGTACCCTTGTGGATCTACTGATCGTCCCAGGAACGACATGGAGCAAAAAAAGCAGATGATGAATGCACGCAGTTGGAGAGCTGAACCGGCATTCTGTACAGCGATTCCGAATTTATATGCGCTTGCTGCGACACCAGTAATACCCAACAAACAATATATGAGCTGAGATGTGTGGTACTGAGGCTGATTGAATGTGGAATACGGGATGGAACAGTTGGAGCCAGTCAAAGCATATCGACATGTTGTACGCGTGATGTTGAATGGTTGCATGAGATGTACTTTTGACGTGAGTTTTAGGTTTCCCATCGGTAATTAGCCAACTAAATCTGTGTCACCCGACTATCTCGTCACTGGAGGGTACACTACACGCATGCCACAGGTTCGCTCCAGCTGGCACTTGGTGACGAGTTTGGTAGCGACCATCTTTTTCGAATATAAAACCAATTGAAGCTGTTTTTCAGCTGTGATCGTGGCTTTATGAATTGATTTTAAACTCTTCCACTATCCAACGAAAATCTTATCCTGCGTGATGGTGAAGGTTTTATCGAGAAGATCTGTGAGACTTTGCAGTCGAAGATATCCCCATTGAATTCCAAGAATCCCAATAAACTGAAGCACATGCAATGGTGGAATATTCGCCTTCAGATTCTTACAAGTTGCGCCATTTGTAGAGCACACCACGTAATTAATATCCGCATTTCCCTCGGGAAGAGTGACGGTCGCGAACACTTGTAATGTGATGGTTAGAACCGAGCATGTAATGATCACATAAAAAACGCGTTTGATTTTCTGGAATCTTCCATACGGAGTTTGTGCAGGATTCTTCTCCATGCTGGATCGATTGCTCTCAATTGTGACGATGGGATCTCTTCCGAGTGCACTCGAATTGACTGGAGTGAGATCGATCCCAAGATGCTCAATCTTATCCATCTCGTATACGCGTTGTAGAATTTGCCAGCCGTAAATGCATATGAATATGAGTACCACTGTAGTCAGCAAGCTATCTAAAACATAGCGGTATACTTTAGGAATGCGGTAAAATCCTTTCGTGTCGAGCACAATGACATCCGAGCCCACATAATAGATCCAAATTATGAGCACCAGAACCTGTTTGACGACAAGCACTCTCCATTTCTCCTGAACTGACTGGAGTATAAGTGAACGCCAGTAGAATAACGCATCGACTAAAACCGAGTAAATGGATGCAGTGCATAATTCTGCCAGTAAAAAGTTTCCAATGCGCGGAATCATTGTTCCAAATGAGTTGGGATCAATAGCTCGTCCAAGTAGCGTCGCAGAGCAAAAAGCTGTTGCCAGATACGCGTTTTTTTCATTCTGAATGCTCTTTTTCCGAACTGCGTCAATATATCGAAAACCCGCGTTCAGTATTCCAATCAGTCCGATAGTGAAATACGTCCATCGCGCCGTATGATAGTTGAACGTGTTGAATGACGAGTATGGTCTGCTGCATTCGGGACCGATGAGACCGAAATCGCACGTTACATCTGTGACCGTTGTGATGTTTGTGCTCATTGCTTTAGCGAGAAGAGTGAGTCTATAAAAGCGTAGAATTTGCTTGGTCGGATCAATTTCCCACACGAATGCTTACGCTTATACAAATGCTGTAAGAGCTTCTCACCTCCACTGAATCATTTCTGTGACGAGAAATGAGGTGGCGGGTGACGAATGATGGTAGAATGAATGTTCAACTTCAACTTTGATGTCGTGTCACCAGAAGGTGACTCGAGTGTGTCAGAAGCTACAGGGGAGAAACACATCCTCTTATGACACGTCATTTATCCGGTCAGGCGGACTGGCTCGATTGCACGTGTCGCATGCTAGTGCCAAACATTGGAGCCCTTTGACGGAATTGATTGAGCAAAGAGGTCTCTATAGTATGAAAAGAATCGCAGAGCTTATTATAGTATAGTGTAAGCTATAATGCTCGCCTTGAAGACATCGATGTGTGGCAACGAGTTGGAATGTTCCACTAAATTGCATCGTAATGAAACCACTAATTAAACTATCTGTCATATAAATAAACACGACATGCACAACCTGATCCTTAAAGTGTTGCGTTTCTTTAATTTTGAAACTCTTCGACAAACGTTCATTTCTGGACGATGGAGTGGTCCACATATCATAAAAAGTTATGGACCGAGGGCAGAAATATTATGAGCCGACGGGCGAGACAACAGAATGGGAAGATATTTTGATTAAGAAAGGAATCATTGCACCAAAGACAAAAGTTGAAGAAGAGGAAAAAGATGCGGAAGAGGACGATGCGCCATCCATCTACGAGGAAAAGACGTTAGACGAGCTCACAGAATTTGATGTACAAACACTGATTTCTTCGCACAGATTTGCTCATATCAATTTATAGGATGAGTACGATGATGCCTCAGAAATTGCTCGCATTCGGTAAGTGGAGAGATTGACGACCGTTTCGAACTTCTCTGTAATAAATGGTTCAGCCAACGTCGGATTGCGGAAATGAAAGAAGCAGCCAAACGCGCAATCTTTGGCGAGGTTTACCCGATTTCCAAAGATGAATGGACAAAAGAAGTGACCGAAACGAGCAAGGAGAAGCAGTGCTGGGTGATTGCGTATTTGTGGGATACAGCTGTTGATGACTGCAAACTTGCAGATCAGTTGGTTCGTGAACTAAGTAAAAGACATCGAGACGTCAAGTTTGTCAGCATTCAATCTCAAGTATGCATCGAAAATTGGCCGACACGGTACGTCACAAAAGCACACGCTTATATTTTGCTCAGCGTCCTTACAACTCACTATGTAGCAACCTGCCCACTTTGTTTATGTATTATGATGGGACGTTACGTGATCAAATATTGTCGTTGCATAAACTGAAAGGAAAGAACACAAAGGTGGAAGGTACGTGCAGAATTATCACTTTATAGTCTATGGACTCATTCCTGTTTATAGATTTGGAAGAAAAGCTTTCGAGTATCGGCGTATTTCGCGCACCAAAGCCAGCCACGCTTGCGGATAATACCGAAGAAGATGACGAGGAATAAATGTTTGATCATTAAAACAAAGCGTGCATCATTGAAGACAACACAATGCTTTGAAGCTGTTCTAAAGTGTAGGACCATCTACTTGGCTGTAATTGATCATAAATCCACTCATTCAAATCCGATCATTACGGTGATTAGAAGAGAAGTCGACTTTTGTATTGTATCATGACTAGTCCACTATGCAACCAAGTCCACCTTTGTGTCAATACAGATAACGTCGTGCAAGTGTCTTTACGCGGGCATCAAATATCTCCGATGCAATCTTTGTGTCATATTCGTAAAATGGATTCATCAGCAGCTATAATTGCATAGAGCCATTTCCTCAAATTTTTACGTAAGAACTGATGTGGCGTACCTTCAAATAAAGCTCGTAGAGCTCGAGGAAAAAGCTTTTGATAGCGTCATCATTGCGCGAATCATGCAACAGTAGGAATTTTAGATTTGTCGCTGTCACGAACGCTGAAACGTATTGATCATTGAACGTATCGACTACTTTTAAAGCCATTGCTGAAGTCGTCCAAGTCATTTCATCAACCACATCCAACGCTGAGTGTATTAGGAATTCATTCACGTGCGCGTTTTCTTCCTTGCGATTTTTAAATTCGACCTTGTACAGCGGTTCTTTGGTCCCTACAAGCATTAGCACCGACATGATGTAATGTGTTGTCGAGTCTAAATAGTGTGTTCCACCTATACTAGGCAAAACTAATGAAAGATTCGACTTCTAATGAACCGGATGCTTATTCACCGACATCTGTTGCTCTTTCGAAACGAGTTGGAATTGACTTGACGGCAGCGCTACTTGCCTCACTGAATGTATCACCATTCATATCTATAGTAGACCGTGGAATAGTGGAGAACGCCAATGGATCTCGTCCTCTGTTCGCGAATATAAAACACCTCTTGCTCTCATTTATCACCAGTCCCGTACAATTTATGTGCAAAAGACGCGAATTTCATTTAGTGTATGGGCTGTACGCCGCAACATACGCAACAGCTAACATCAGTGATACGATTTGCGAATGGAAAAGCGTGGATAAAGAGATGCCCAAATTCTTATGCACAACAGCTGTCAACATGACATTATGCATTGCTAAAGATCGCGCATTCACCCGTATGTTTGGAACCATACGACCAACAGCATTTCCGCTTTCATCGATCGCTCTTTTTGCGGTTCGTGATTCGTTGACTGTTGCCGCCTCTTTCAATGCACCAAAAATACTAGCAGAACAAATACGAGCACATTCAGACATGGAAATAGGCAAAGCTTCAATTATCGCACAATTATTTTGTCCAGCTGCAATTCAATTCATTTCTACACCTCTTCACCTACTCGGACTCGATCTATACAACAATCGCCACGCCGCACCCAAACGGCGTTTCCGTTTTATCACAAAGGAGTATTTCAAGTCTGCAGCTGCACGGATAGGACGTATTGGACCCGCATTTGGGCTTGGGAGTATCGGAAATAATTTTTACAAGGCTCGATTACGCGTTTTGGTGGAAAAGTAGCAATGTTATAACACAGCATGTATTGTATCAATTATTAAAAGATATATTACTGTTTCATATAACAAGATTCAAGTGTCCGCTGCCTGCATCGAGTGATGTTCTTTCTACAGGTGGAGGATTCCGCCACAATTCCGCTCGATAAGCTTGTGATCGTTGCATGCCCAAATACTAATAAAAAGATGTCATAAATCTGTATTGAGTTCCTGAGGTTACGTACCGTAAAGTAGAATTGAGCGGACAGAATAAACGATCGAGATAGAAGCAAGAAACATTTCCACATGTTGAAGCTTTTCCACGCCGAAATACTGCCAATCAGTAACGCCACTGACATCATTTGGAGAAGTAACAAAGCTGCATTTCCAAGAAAATACTACAACACCGAATGATTATATGCATAAAAAGAATGCCGAGCGAGCTACTCACAAAATGTATCAGTGTGATCTTTTTCTGCGTGGCTGGTACTCCTGAGCCAAAATATCCAAGCAAAGCAACGATAACTCCAAGACAAAAACACCACCAAAAGCGGTGAAATAGAATCAAACAAGTACAATTGATTCCCAGCTGTATCAGTGCTATCAGATGGCACGATTCGCGATTCTCATAGACCGCAGCTGCATTTTTCGTCGTGAACTCAAAAGGCTTCATGACCTTTCTTGGTGTATCTTTGCCGACTTATGTGCACCACGTAATTCCAGTTTAAGTAGGATACAAGTTTTCGTGGGCATCAAATGCTTGGAATTACGCGACGCTCATTTCGTGCAATTACACAAGCGCAGCGTCTGACACGTCTCTCCGCCTTGCGACCATCGATTACTCGTTCGATGTCGGACATGCATAACGACGCAGATAGTGATTCTGAGCTGTATGATCCGTACAAAGAGTATGAAAAAGCGACGGGCGATGCAACATATCGCACCATCGATGCTCGAAAAGAACAATCAGGCGACATTTTCATATGGGCGGAACCAGAAGACGTAATGCAGGATAAAAGCTGGCCGCAAACAACAGGAAATGAGCTTTTGGAAGAGTTTTATAATCTTTCAGAAAAGCCAATGGAGAAACGAAAAATGGACTTGGTGTTACAGGAAGTATTTCGGCGTATTCAACATCCCAAATCAATTGACGATATCGCATTACCACAAATGAGCATTAAAATTCCTGAAGACAATCCCGATCGAGAGCAATTGGAGCAAATGAAACTCGCATTGATGAATAATGGCCACTTATCGATGGACGATAAAAATGAGATATTACTGGGGCTTATCGACGAACTTGAAAATACAAGAGCGGATCCCACTCCAATTTTCGATTTAGATGAGCTCGAGAGGTACAAGAGCGAATTACTCCAGCAAGAGCAAGAAGCGGAGGAGGAAGAAGAAGAAGAAGACGATGATGATGACGACGACGATGACGACGATGATGAAGGAGAAGAGTATAGCGGAGAATATGAAGCACAGTACGACTTGGAGAGCATTGTTAGTAAGATCCATCCGCCAAAACCGTAGTCTATTCAGAAAATTATTACAGTTCTCCATGGACTTGTGCATCAGCTGGTGCTGAATGTTTCGCTTCCTCTACCTCTTTTTCCAAAAGTTTTTTCGTCTTTTCAAGATTTCTCTTGCTTGAAATCACAATATCGTGGGAATCTCCATAGATTTTTCGTGCAATTTGATGAGCTTTGCGCATCAGTTTGTACGCTGCAGAGATTTCTTTTTGGTGTACTTTTACTCCGCTCAATGTGTTAAGTGCGAAAGCGTAACTCAGACTCTTAGGACCGTCACGCTTTTTCAGTATCTCGCGTGCTTGCTTTGCAGCAAATGACGCATACTCCAAGTTTCCAAGCTGTAGCTGAACATTAGCAAGATCCATATAAATCTCTCCAACGCCAAGCTGTAACAAAGCAGAAGCAAGCTCTGGATACTGATCATCATTCTTATCGTACATGATGAGCTCTTGTGGAGGTGAAATGAATCCACCGATATTGCCGAGTAACTTTTCGTAAACTCGAACCGCCTGTTCTAATTTCCCAAGCTTTCGATACGCCTGCCCAATTTTCCTTCCAGACTCCATATACGCTTCATGCTGAAGTCCAAGACCGCGTCGAACGTGAAAAAGCAAGATTTTAAATTTTTTCACCGCATTTTCGTATTGTTTATTCTCAAAGTAGGCGTTTGCGAGATTCCTCATCGAGAGACCATACGACGGGTGTGAATTCCCAAACAGCTTCTTGTTGTACGAAACAGTGTCTTCAAGCACATGGATCGCTTCTTCGTACTGTTCAGCGCGCATCAATATATTACCGTAATCATTTAGCACCTGAGTGAGTAAAATCGCATCCATTTGACGAATTAAATCTTTCAAATTGGGCGATTTGCTCTTTTCAGTCGGTATTTCGCTCTTTTTCTTCCAAAACACGCGATTATGTAAAGTTGAAACAGCCTCTCGCACAATGTGTATGCTTTGATTGTAATCTTGTAGATCATTCAGACGCATTGCTTCGTTTCGTACTTCACGTACGCGCTGAATTTCAGGATCGCTGTCGTGTATGCTTGTCGCTTCTTTTTGAAGCGCAGTTTGTGCATCGGATTCCTCATTTGCCTGGCACCAGAGCGCGGTCCATACGAAAAAGAAAACCCAACATGTCAAGTTCTTGTTCATATCACTGGATCAGCGCTGATATTATTTTATATTTGGTTTTTGTATGTAAAGTGTACCGTTATGTTCTTCCAAAAAGCAATTCGATCTTGGAAGAGATTCTGTAGCCGCGTAAGCGTTGACTTATGTGATTGATACACATTTTCTCGGACAAAAACGCGTTTCCGATGCAATTCTTCGAGAATCATAGCGCTCGTATTTCCCTCTGTGAAAAAACCGTTCGATTCGCATTCAGTCAATACAACTGAGTCGTCCTTGATTGCAGCATACACGCTTTCTAACGTTGCAAGGATACATTCACACAGAGCTTCTATGCCAGCTATGTACGGATGAATAGCGTCCTTTTCATCTACTTGTATCGTATCATCTCTTGCATTCTTCTCAACAATAAGAGAAAGCATGATTTCAACCCATAAACCCGGCATCAACACAAGTTGCACGATACAAGACACCCCAAACGCCGATAGAATCGAGCGAGAAAATGACTGATACATCGCCGTACAAATTTCCGATCCAATCGATTGATACTCTTTTTGTAATTTCTGAATCTTTGTGTTGAAGTCATTCAAAGTGCAAGCAGCCGGAACGTCCAAAGTCTCAATGACGCCAGCGGACCATATCCAAATACGCTGCCGAAGATCTGTGTGATTGTCGTTGGTGAGATCGAGGGCTGACAGGTATTCCCTGTATAATGGAGCGAATTCCGGTGGAAATATGGGAAGCATTTGAGTCGAAGAAGCCATTTTGCGGAATGTATCGGCAGTTAAAATCTGCAATCTCATCCAAATGATTGCGGTTTTCTCGGAAGCAGATCGGTCACACTCAACAAGCCCATTCCCATCTTGTTGGAAGGAATCGGAGGCCGGAATACAGCAAGTAGAAGACCACTTGACAGACACATTGCGATGTTGATTGAATGCAAAGTCCTCAGCGATGTATCTCTGAAGCGTATCGAGGTCTTGCTCAAACGATTTCGATGCGAATAGCTGCGAAAGCGCATTTGATCCCTCCCCCATCGCTTCCATCATATTGTATTGCAATAATTCGCAGTGGGAATTCGCATGCACATACGATTTACGTAATTTGTTGTGTAAAAATGTGGTCATATCAATGACTTTGGTGTAAATTCCCAATCGATACGCTCGGGCGATGTAATCCTTCAAATCTATTTCACAAGTACGATGCAATCGGACGACTCTGCTGCATAATTGACGCGATTCAGGTAAGTGGCCCAATTGAATCAGCTTATCGAAAATCAGATACGATAAAGATTCTTGCTGAATGTGTTTGACCTGTAGCTCAGTAAATCGATCCAGCATTGCTTGACAAGCTCCCAAGTAGCCATACACTTGACACAGTAATAGCTTCATTTGGAAATTATACGCACTATTGGCCAAGCCAAGCTCCAGTAAGGCAGCAGTATCGATCAAGAGCTCATATCGTACGTGAGGTCCAATTTCAGAATTGGATCGTTGGTGGACATCGAGGAGAGTATGAGCGGCCAACAGAATAAGATCATCGGTATGCTGCACTTCACGTTGTCCTCCTTGTGCTCCAGAATTGATAAAGCTCATACTGTGGTACTTGTGGAGATACTCTGTTACGAGATGACGCATTTTCATTATTGGATCGTCTTCGTACGCATTAAAAAATCTCAAAATCTTTTGCTGCAATAGGTACTGGTTCAATTCCGCCAATGTTACGCTACTGCCGGAAATTCCGTGTGTTGAATCCACTAATCGCCTCACTTGATCGAGAAAGCGTGTTTTTGTCTCTGTCGATACGGTCGGATCTTCAGTCTGGCTTTCAAACAATGCAAAATACTGCTTTACGTCTGAAAAGCAGCAAGCTTTTGTGTGAAATTTAGCCAAATACATTACTAACTGATCCGCTATTTCGATCTCTAAACGACAGAGAACCTCAGTGGAGCTATTTTGCATTCGAATTATTTTGAAAAGTTGTGCCTTTAAATGAATAACAGCCAAAAAAGGACCACGTAAGTACCGATTTTTCTCTTTGCATTGAAGCTGTCTCAGTACTTCCAATGCTCTCACTTCAGCAACGAGAACGTCATCGGTCTCCTCCAATATCGCTGAAAGATAACCGGTCAAAGAAACCCAATCATCTGCATCATACTCTTCGAGAAGCTTCTGATACACTCTGATTCCTCGAGACCATTCTTTACATTCAATGGCAAGCGAAGCCTCCAATTGGAGCTGATCGATAAGCTGTAAAGGCCCCAATTCAATATCCTCATCATGCACTCCATCACCTTCTGCTGCTCTTGGCTTGCTTGATGTCAACGATCTTTTATCCTCTACACCATTTTGACTGGAAATCATTAGCGGTACCAATGTATCAAACCATTCGAGCGCTTCCGCATACTTTTTTTGAGCTTTTAAAATCTCAATTAATATCAATACCATTTCTCCGCTAATCACACAATGAGAGCTTTTGTATGCTTTTTGAAGCATTTTCTCAGCCAATAAAATGACTTTTTCACTTGCGTTTTCAACGCGAATTTGCATAAACATACTCACACACGCCCAACAGAGATATTTCACGACATTTCCGCCCATAGCTTTATACAATTTGAGCGCTGTCTGCTGCTGCTTGAGTAAGCTTCCATGACGAGCATATGACGAGAAGAGATTCACATATAATTCCTCGTTGATGGGATTGGAGTGCGCGCACGCGTATTCCAAAGTGGGGAGCATTTCGACTTCAGCGCCACAGGAGCGAAAAACCAAAGACATTGTGTTAAGTACTGTTTCGTCGGTAGGATTCTGCTTTTGAGCTTGTCGACAAAAAGCTAATGCATTGGCAACAAGTCCAAGACGCTCGTAACAATGAGCGCGTAGCACTTGTACCAAGTCGATATGCGCTATTTTCTTATTCTCCGTCAAACGAATTGCATGCTTGTACTGATGCTCGTCAATTGCTTTGTAAATGGGACCGAGCAATCGCTGCATGCGTTAATTCTGAGCCAAACGATCGAGAGATTTTACTGCGATATGATTGAACATAAATAAATGTTTGCGAATCTGACTCGGAACTTGACACCAAAATGCGCTTCTTTGCGAATTCATTCGATTGCGATCGCTGGTAAGAAGCGATATTCTGTGAACAAGACATTGGCTACTGCAACATATCAACGTGCGCATCCAATTCTCCACTGCGAACGCGCTTTCTCTACGCAACAGCAGCAAAAGCGGGTTCCAATTGGAGGGGTACTTATCGTATACGCTACGAACTCTGTCTCATTATTTCCTTATAGCCTATTACGTGGACAGGACTGGCATTAGCAGCTGTTATCGGTAGTGGCGTGGTGTATTATTATTATAACGAAAAAGATCGACTGCAAACACAAAGTACCATTTTTATTATGCGGAAATTACAAAATCGATACAAGTGATGTACTGTGATTTTTCTTAGCAACCACCAAAGTCGTTTCGATAGGGAAGCCACTGCTTGGAGGACCATGGACACTGGTCGATTGTGATACAAGACGTGCTGTCACGGATGCATCATTTCGTGGTCAGCATTTATTGTTATACTTTGGCTTCACTCATTGTCCCGATATCTGTCCAAATGAACTCGTCCGTATCGGTAATGTGCTCGACCAACTCAAACGCGATCCAAAATGCCCTCAAGTACTTCCGTTATTTATCACTGTCGACCCGAGACGCGACAGTATCGCACAGATGCAAGCGTACAAGAAGGGTATCCTTTTGGATGAGCATTCCGCAGTAAATCTTACATGATCTCTATAGATTTCCATCCATCCATGAAGATGCTAACGGGGACACAAGAACAAGTGCGTGATGTAACGCGAGCATATCGCGTCTTCTTTAGTAAAGCAACGGAAACAGAGGAAAATGACGAGGAAGATGACGATTATCTAGTAGATCACTCGATAGTAATGTATCTTGTCGGTCCAGATGGCGAATTCCTTGATTTCTTCACGCAATCCGCGCGCGTTGGCGATATTGTCGATAAAATAAAAAGCTACTTTTAACTTACATAACGTTACTAGTAATTACATTATTGATCCATGACTAAACGCCGGAACGAATCGAGTCAGATTCGACGAGAAGATTATGAAGCACAGGAACTCGATGAGACTATGACAATTGCTGAAAAAGGCTTTGAGAAGGCTTCCGATGACCTCATCCGTCAGCGACGCATTGTAAAAGCGCGCAGTATGCGGCAAACAACCGCTCCTTCGAGCTCTACAAATGCACTAAACTCATCACTTCGTACCAATCCTTTTGCCAATTTTCGAGGTTTAGTCGCTGCAAATAAATCACTGGAAAACGCGCAAACAACAAACTCAATTGGTGTAACGTACAGCGACGAAATAAAGAAATTGAATGAGGAATTCGTTCGGTTTATCGATACGCAGAGAATCGAACATCCCAATGTTTCATGGGAAAAAGCGATTCAGGTCTGGTGACAGCTTCTGTGTAGGGATACAGTCACTGACGTGTGAATGTAAAAGGAATACTTGGAGCATGCGACTGCGATCAAAGCGAACTGTACATCAGTCGAAGAGAATGCTTCCACAAGACCCCAACCAAACAGCAATTTGATGCGGCAAATAGGTCCAAAAAAAGAGGAGAAAGCGATATGCTCATTCGGTAAGCCATTGGATGCACAACAGCCCAAATTCAATCCATTTGGAGTCACATCGCCGGCTTTGAGCTCATTCGATAAAAGCCCCAAAGCACAAAGTGATAAGAAAGCGATTGAGTCAGTAAATACTTTGAAATTCGGGTCGACAGCATTTGGCGTTCAAACAGCAGTTCCCAACTTTCTTCATTGCGCAAAGAAAGAGGACACACCCGTGACGAATGTGGCAGACGATGATGATGAAAATATCGGACGTGAAGAAGCCACAGTGATACTAAAGGTATCTGATGCATTTCTCAATCTCATTACCTCACTCATTCTTTTGTGAATGACTCAGTCGGAGAGTGCGGACGATAATTGCGTCTTTGAGGCGGACAAAAGCAAGCTGTACGAGTTCAAAAAAGATGAAAGTCGATGGGCTGACAAAGGTACCAATGCTCTGCAAGTTTTGACGAGTAAGGCCAATGGAGCAGCGAGGTACGTCGCAGTTGTCGCAAGCGTCTAATCTCATACTCTCTTTCGAATAGGATTCTGATCCGAAATCAAATCGGAACAATAGTTCTCAATGCAGCTCTTTACAAAGGGATCAAAATCACGCCTCATCAAATGAATGGGAAAAAGACCGGCGTTTTGGTTTTGCTACAAGCCGAAAATGAATCCATGACGCAATTTCTCATCAAAGTAAGCACAAACAAAGTAGACGATCTGATCAGCGCATTGGAGGAAGCGCGTCCAAATTAGATCTCGGCTGTATGTAGATCGTATCTCTGCTAATTTGTCGAAATCAACAGTTTGTTCTTGTCGACAGTCAGTGTGAAGCATACGCTGGAGCCTTGAGCCAAATTTGCAAGAAAGAGTCCTACCCAAGCACCGTTTTCATTTCTGTGACTATCATTACGCAATTTCGCTCGACGACGGCACATTGCTGTTCCAAACTCGAAACCGCACATTTCTTCGCCAGTGCTCTTCCTATTCAAAGTTGTCGCATTTTGGCAAGCATACTCACTTCAGCGAGTGAATGTCCCGTTTTCATAGCGAATTCTTCGGCTGTTTCGTGTTTGGATAACGCGTTGAATGTTGCTGGAATTACAGTGTACGGATTTCGAGATCCATGACATTTCGAGACAACATCAGTGATACCAAAACAGTCCAACACACACGCAACGACATCACTGACAACATTTCCTCTTCCTTCCGTCGCTATACATTCAGAAACCGTCAATGTATCGATAGACGACGCTGTACAATCCGTAGACACTCACATGGTCGGATAAATAATGTGCAACTATTCCATTTCCCATCGACCTGATGATACAAAGTACGATTATCGAATCGATCCACATACGTAAATCGATTAATTGCAGTCATCGTAGCGCGCTCAATCGCATCGGGAACAGAAGCTCCTTTCCCCATTGCATACCCAGCAGCTCCACGTCGATTTCCAACAACAACCATTGCTCGAAAACTCAATCGATTTTCCAACGGCATCACTTTTTGAACCTGATCCATGTGCACAATCTGACGCAAATACCCGAGTCGTTCCAAATTGAAGCTTGCGACTTGTGTGTCCTGATCGAATTCCATATCGTCCGCGTCCTCGTCCAATTCGAGCTGATCTTGCAGTAAGTGGACATCTGGAGGCAGTATTTGGCCTTCAATAACGGGCTCCCCCACAGAGATATGCTGCTTTTTAAACTCATTCAATAAATGTCGACGTAATCTGCCTTTATCTTCGGGCTTGACGGCCATGTATCGATTTTTTTTGGCTGCTTTTGGCATTGTTTGACGTCGAGGCATGGAATCCTTACGCTCATCATAAAGAAGATTATTGTACGATTCATCGCCCTCTTGAGTGTCCATTTCATCGTCATCGTCGAATCCATACGAGGAAAAATGTCGCTGAACATTTGCTGGAGAAAAATAAGCTGCAGAAGGTCGATTTTTCAAGGCGATTTGTGACACCAATTTGCGGAGCATTTTGTGCGTAAAATGACTGGATGCTTGTAACTTGGTATCATGTCGACGATAACGTGTTATATGACATCATTAAAGTATCCAGAATTCATACAAATATCGTCGATTTTTTCTCCGTTTCTTGCAAAATGTTTGAGAAGAATTTGCAAGATCTAGTCAAAGGGATTCGTTCGACAAAACTCGATATCAATATCTACATATCCCAATGCATCCAATCGATAAAAACAGAGCTCAAATCCACCGATCCGTTCATCAAGTCGCAAGCCATTCGCAAATTAACTTATCTGAATATGTTGGGTTACGATATGGCATGGGCTTCTTTTTACATCGTCGAAGTCATGAGTTACGAGCGATTTAGTCACAAACGAATTGGGTACACTGCTGCATGTCAAAGCTTTCGTCAGGATACCGAAGTTGTGTTACTTTGCACAAATTTGCTAAAAAAAGAGCTCAAAAGCAGGAACGAGTACGAAATTGGTTTAGCGATTAACGCGATCTCCAATATCGTTACAAACGATTTGGCTCGGGATCTTTTATCAGATATAATCGAATTGATGTACTCGCCTCATTGTTATGTGCGTAAGAAAGCGACGCTCGTTCTGTACAAAT
Source organism: Albugo candida (assembly GCA_905220665.1). Lineage (NCBI taxonomy): Eukaryota > Oomycota > Peronosporomycetes > Albuginales > Albuginaceae > Albugo > Albugo candida. The sequence goes on from CAJNAR010000179.1 coordinate 223,423, forward strand.
TGTATCTTCGATACCCACAGGGACTTCGACTGACATTCGATCAGCTGAAGAAACAGATTGAGGATACAGAAATATCAGTTATTTCGTGCGCTGTGAATGTTATCTGCGAATTAGCAAACAAAAAGCCCAAAAATTACTTGGGATTAGTGCCCGTCTTTTTCCAACTATTGACATCCTGCTCCAATAATTGGATGTTGATCAAAGTAGTCAAATTACTGGCATCGTTAGTGCCTGAAGAACCACGACTTGCGAGGAAACTACTCGATCCATTAGCCACGATAATCCAGAATACTCCAGCCAAATCGTTGCTCTATGAGTGCATCCATACTGTGACTGTGGCTCTTTTGTATACCAAGAAACAAGATGGAGGACAGCCTCGTAATGTAGTTGCGATTGTGAAGCTGTGTAATGATCATTTGAGAAGATATATTGAAGATCAGGATCAGAATTTGCGGTATTTAGGACTTGTGGGTCTGACCAATTTGATGCAATCACATCCGTATGTCATAACAGAGCATCAAGGTATCATCATTGAATGCCTGAATGTCGATGATGTGACGATACGAATGCGTGCATTGGAGCTACTAGCAAGGATGATTGATGCATCCAACGCGGTGCACATTATCAAAGAGTTGTTGCGTCAGACATTTATAGCCGATGGAATGTATCGTCACGAACTGATCACTCGGATTTTGTACGTTTGTGGTGCCAACAAATATGAAAATATCCATGATTTTGAGTGGTATATCGATGTTTTGGTTCAATTAGCTCGGATTCCGAGCACATTTTCTCAGACCGTCGATATGAATGTGCAAAGTGGGAGGGATGCACGATATGATCGAGCAAGTGACAAGCCAAGTAAAAGTGTGGGTGCTGGTACGTATGAAGATATCAAGCAACGCTCTCATGGTTTCGAAGTTGCTCGACAGCTCATCGATATTGCTGTACGTGTGGTCAGCGTGCGAAATGTGATAGTGGAAAATATGATCGCACTATTATTGGAAAATCAAGCTTGTACGGGTCCCAATGTCAGCACACTTTGCGAGGTGTATTTTGCAGCAGCTTGGATTACTGGCGAGTATCTGATGGAATATCTCGAAGAAAATGAACATGATGACGTCGAGGATGAAAGTGACGATGAGACAGAAACAGTTGATGAGAAACTGCATAAGATATACGACCTGGCCGAGGAATTCCTACGATCCAAAACAACCGATCTACCGTCCAATGTACAGAGTGTGTACCTGCAAACCTTGCTGAAATTCGTGATGGCTTTTACAGAGCACGCGGAACAACAGGAGACCGAGCGATTGGCTGCTCTCATACTCAAAAGAATTTCTCCGTTTCTGAGCAGCGAGCACATTGAGGTACAAGAACGTGCAGTATGCTTACAGCAAATTCTCTTCTCTTTCGGTATGGGTTTGGAAGCTATTTCTCCTGAAGCACGAGCTTCCTTTGTATTCGATCGAAAGGGAATCCTTCCAGACTCTTCGAAACGAGCACAGCTTTTGGCTTCTTTCTTTGCGGAACGATTAGCTCCTGTGGGGATGAAGGCTCAACGTAAAGTACCACTTCCTGAAACATTGGATCTCGATCGACCTTTGAATGAGAAAGAAGCTTCCTTTCTGGTGTCTGGTGGTGATATATCGTATTCTAATGATGATGATTTGGATGTTTCATTTGCTCAGCCGAAAAGCATAAGTATGGAAAGAGAACACAGGCGTCACAACTATGCAAAGCCTTGTTCTTCCGATGAGATTTCCAGCTCCGAATCCGAAATTGAAGTCAGCCAAAAAGCTAAGAAATCACAGAAAACTCGCACCAAAGATCCTTTTTATCTCTCGAGCGCCGTAAGGGAAATGGAGCTCCAAACTTCAACTGAATTTATTGATATGAAACAGGTTTTTAAAAAACATTCAAAGGTCTGTTTGTACCTGTTAATGCGTACATTTGATCGATTTTTCTGATTTTGGCTGTGTAGAAATCAAGGAAAGCGAGTCGTGCAGTATTGGAAAATGAGGTTATGCCTGAAGGAGCTTCTTCGAGTGAAGAAGACCGACCGAATTCAACACGTCGTACAAAGTCATTTTTTGGAGAGCAAGAAACCGATTTGGCAGCTATCGATCTGACTATTTCAGCGCTGAAAATGGACGACGGACGTGCTCGTGACACTTTTGCAGCTGAGAAACCCAAAAGAGTCCGAAATCTTAATTTTAGAGAAAGAAAAAAGCGCGAGAAAAACGACAAGAAAACGAACAAATCGACTGTCAAAGCGCGCATTGTCGACGAGGACCATCATTCTTTGGACAAAAATGCTCAAGTCTTAGAGAAAAGCAAAGGTAGGAAAAAGAAAGCGAGCAAGTCATCAGGCAAGCGGAAAGAGCCGAAAAGGAGCGCTGGAAATAAGTCGTCTTCTCATCCCACTGCATCTTCAACGATAGATAATTCCTTATTACTGTTTTGAACAATTGATTGCCAATTACTATCACTCGTCCTGCTGAATGAATGGATTCGCAATTTCTTCTGTTCCATCGACCGGACTGATGAGCATCACAGTCGTTCCGCGACATACCACTAAGCCGATAGAGCGCGTTTTGTCGCTAAGGCGGTAGGAGTCATTTTCCTCTCTCAAGTATTCGGTACATTCGTCCAACACGAGATTGACGAGTTGATCGTAGCCTTTGAGAGTTCCATGCACTTGACGTCCACCGCGAAATTTCACACAAACTGAATGATCAATGTACTTATCCAGATCGAGGATGTTTTCCTTTCTACCAATGGACACTGCTGCGTTATTTCCCCCTGTTTTATGCGCGTTTGGAGCTGCTTGCGTGTTGGATGCCATTGCTGATGCGCTATATTCGTACGGAGATTGGTCAAATATCCATGAGTACCTGTATTTAAACCAATCATGGAGTCAACGATCGATATTCTATTCAATCTCTGTTTGTATCTTCGTTCCTACGAGCACTATCGGCGAATACGAGCCCTTCTTTCGGGAGATCAGTAGATATACCGGATGCAAACTGTACCGCCGCTTCATTTTCATGGTTCATTTTCTTGAATTTTACAATTTTGGTGAAAATGAATTCCAGCACGTGTTTTGCATCGGAGCATTCAGGCTCTAATTTTGGCAAAATTCCTAAAATGTCAGCAGCTTCCTTAATGTAATACTCCAAATCGTCGTCAGAGCATTTGTTCGTTAGCTGAGCCAATCGCAAATGCTGGCTAGCGAAATGTTCGTCCAAATCGAACTGATCTAATGCTGGAAATGGAAGCTCTCGAAGAATTGGATTGAACACTGCAGGCTTCAATGCTGGGAGAGGCAATTCAAACTGGCGGTCGTCAGAACGAGCGCAGAAATATTAAATTTTGGTACAACGAGTTGTAAAAAATGAACGATACCTGCGGGGAAATGAGCGATAATGGCTCTTTTTTGATACCAAGCTCGGAGTAGAGTGATACAGCTTGTGAAATGAGGGACGTATCAAATTTGAAAAGGCTTGAATCAAACAGTTGTGTGAAATCTTTGGGTAGATCTTCACTTTCTTGCATGCACGATCGAAGTCTCTCACTGAGCGCCTGCGTATCGGGTAAGCGATTATAATCATAGATATCTGGGTCTTCTGCATCGACTGGATCGAATTGAATGGATGCGTCTCCAAGTAACCATCGGAAAATGATCTCCTGGAGCTTACTATTCTCTTCCTTGTCTATCCATTCATCTGTAAAGCACTGACCAGATCCCATTACCATCAGGCGGCCAGATTGTACTGCTGAACTCGGGGCCGATACACTCCCTTCTTGCCATACAGCTGCAATTGCACGGTTTACTGGAAATGAAATAAAGCCTGTAGATAGAATTGGAGCGGATGGCTTCTTCACGTTAAGTGTCGCACCATAAGGGTACACGAATGTAAGCCCTCTCTGATCTCTCTCAAACGTTTGTGGTGGCTTGTTAGGGCCACTTCCACTGGTTTCTGGAGCTACTTCTTTCTTTCCCGACATTACACAAGCCTGCGCACATACAGAGATTGTACCTAACACGCTTGGATACTGCAATTTACGCGCTGGTTGCTTACCGCTCGAGCTATTTCCCTGTTTATCACTCCGTTTGAGATCAAAACCTCTTTCGGATGATGATATTTATGATACACAGTGCGTATGACAGAATCCGAATTGATGGAAATGCCATAACTATCAGTAAAGTGGCAGACACATGAGATTTTAAAGGAATGATCGGGAACAAATTGCTCACTCTTTAAGCCAAATATTGAGATTTGTGTCGAATTTCTGCTCTCCGCCTTCCCCCAGCATCAATAAGACACTTCCACCAGAGTGTATGTACTCCTTAAGTGTCGCGAATTCTGTCGAGCTGAAGCGCTCGCGGATACCGGCAAACACAATTACAGTCGCTTGCTGAATGCGATCGCTGCTGAGATCCGTTTTGTTTGTTTCGATCTTACACGTTGATCGCAATTGACGTGCAAGTTTTTTGTATCCACTTGACGGGTGAAATAACTCTTTCTTTGAAGCATCGAATAGAATCAAATTTGGTGCTCTGACTGTGTCCAAAATTTGAGATGTCTCGCGCTGTGTAATAGACCGACTTTGACGATCATTCATAGATTCTACAGTGCCAATTTGTTTCCTTACTGGTAATCACAGCAACAAACAAGAGTCTTGAATGATTAATTTCAAGATAATTACGCAAATCGTCTTCCCGATCTTGAAGAGGCGTACACGATAGCAATCATAAATTTACTAAAGCGAGCACTAAGCGCTCTGACGCCTTCGAATATTATACGTCGGTAGCACTCATATGCTCTGACGCATCCGTGTGGCCCAATGGAGCTTAGCAGTGTGATACCTCAGCCGACACTGAAACAAATGCGATTTCTTGAAGAATCATTGGCGCTGTCGCCGACAAAGGGGTCAGAAGCTATAGGAAGTAGTAAATGCGGCGCTGTAGTGTCAAAGTAAGAAATCAGACATGTCAGACGGCTTTTCAAGACGATGAGAATTGAAATCAACATGCAAAAATGAACTTTCTATGATATGGGGTTTTCAAGTAGAGTATCAAAAACGTGCATGTGCTTCAAAAAGGGTCATAGAGTAGCTCCTGGACCAGTATATGTCTTGGGGGTGAGAGTCTCTAGATAGGCATTCGTTGGACGAGCATTTCCTTCCATTGTGTCTCTCTCTGCTTCAGCTGACAGCCAGTCATTATATCCCTTATAGCTCGTCCAAGTGGAGCCACCAAAGGAAAAGAATAGGAAAAATACCAATGCAACAGCACCTTTGATAACGCCACATCGAATAAATCCTTCATAATCATCGCAATGACTCACGTACGACGAGGAGGCGAGAGTGATACCAGTGATGAGATAAATGAATGTCATTGCGCCATCGGTGTATACCGTATACTTTGGTGCGATCGGATTAGGACGTCGAGAGATTTCCACGAATGTGAGATACCATGAGCTCGAGATTAATGACGTGTACAGTAATACAACGGCGAAACCAGAGGTACTGCTTCCCAATGAAGCTTTTTGGTTGCTGTTGCCGAGTGTTTGCGATGGGAATGATGCAGCCAATAGCAAAATGGCTACCATGCTGAGTATGGCTTGAGATCCACGTAAGACGATTCGTGCAGGAGAAAGTGAGTCACTTTCATCGGAACCGCGGCCTAATATCTCAAACATTGTCTTCTTTCTCTTTTGTTTCTGAACTGACAAGCTGGCTAATGGCCTCTCTTGGTCCCACTTTTATAGAAAATGACTTCCATAGAGTATGTTCCGTATAGGTTTTGTCGAGTGTAATGCACGTAAGTATACATGTATACATATTTACGGTCGGGCATCTGGAAACTATAACGCAGTGTAGTATACACGTGCATAGATGGCGTAGATGACCGGCGATCTAATTTCTGGTCTTGCAGAGGGTCTTATGACTCACTTTATGTAGACTGTGCTCACATAAGTTGCGGGTGTCTTTACCAAATCTGGAAACTCCAAAGGTCGTAAAGGATCAACTGGCAGTTGTACACGGCAAAACCCGTCCGTAGAATCGGTGGTAACGTGTATACTTGGTAGAATTCTCTCTTTTTGAGTGTGCAACATGACGGAAATCAAAGAGAGTCTGATTTTGGAAGAAGAAGAAGAAATCTATTACAACAAACTGATTGAGATATATGGAGAAGACAGTTTGACGGATGATTGTAGAAGGCGGTTGGTGTACGCTTTCAGGCACGAATGCGATCAAGCAAAGCGAATGGAACTTACATGTAAGGAAGCCAAGCAAATTTTAGAATGGCGGGCAAAATTTGAAATGGACACCATCTTACAGCGTACATTACCCCACAGTGATTTATTTCAAGCTTGCTGGCCTTCGTACTTTTATGGAGAAGACATTGATGGACACGTGATCACTGTGGATATTTTACAAGATATCAAAGTGGAAATTTTCCAGCAGAATTTGACACATTTGGATCAGTTATTAGCTCTTCGAGCGCAATTCATGGAGCGACTTCAGTGGGAAAAGAATGCGATATCGATACGACGAGGTGTGCGCGTAACTAAACATATATCGCTTGTGGATATTAACGGATTTGGCTTAAAGTATATCTCACCATCATTCCTGAGTTATATGAAACCGATATTTGAGATCGGTCAGACGTATTATCCGGAAACTTTGCATTGTATGTACGTTATAAATGTGCCGTATATCTTTACCAGTGCGTGGAAATTGATTTCAAGCTTTGTGAGTTCCGAAACAAGCCAGAAAATACATCTACTGGTACGGATGATGATGCTACTGCTACTGCTGTGACGTTGATTCATTCTTTCTTCCCTTTCATGTAGAAAAATAAGGAGGAGTTTTTAAAAGTTGCAGAAAGCAATGGAATCGGCGTGGAAGCTATTCCCGTACAATTTGGAGGAAGTCACCAAGGCCGAAAAGTAGACGACTCTTTCCAGCCTTCGGTGCCCGATACTCCGTTGCCCATTGCGACCCGTCATTCCACATCTTGCGCAACCGAAACGGTGCAATCATAAGTAATTGCTCAACATGCGCAGAGAGCTAAATATGCGAAGCACCGTTGAGCGGATTGTGGAAAAGACAATAAACTGAGTGTTACTTGAAAACATAACTCGATCTAAAAAGTATAATTGATGTCATTCCGAGCTTTCAGCGTCACGCAGCCAAACGGTGTATTTTGTGTCATCTACGCCACATATCCTTCATGATTTTCAAGTCAGCGAAACCATCGTTCAGAATCGCCGTCAGATGTTCTAAACCTTGACGTTGTTTATCCAGAAACTGCGCTCATGAAAACGACGTTATAATGAGCAGACGAGTCAAAAGCACAAGTACCTGATAAACCCTTTTTAGATCTTCTGGCGATAGCGAAATTGACGTCGAAGATTCCGTCAATTTAGTGTGTTGCTTGTGCAAGTGTCGTAAGGCCAAAATTTCCTCTACACGAGCTTTGTATTGCGCAGGAGCATCCAAAACTGCCTGTAGCTTTTGTAATGCCACGCTAGATGCATCACACACATGACATTAGTATATGACTGCTACCTCTCGAGATTTTCACTGGCCTTACTGCAATTCGGCCTCTTCCTGCTGTAAAGGTTTTCCAAGATTCTGTAGAAATTCTAAATCTTTCATCACCTATACATTTGGTATCCAAATAAGACAAAGCGTCATAGAAGTCGAATGCGATAATCCGCGAACCTTTAAAAGCTTGTGAAACAAAGTCACATGTTGGCGTCGACAATTGTCTAATTTCCCTTCTGTAGCTCGACTTTTCTTCTCCATTAGTTCAACTTGTGTCGTCAGATCCGTAATATGCTGATTATATTTCCCAGCGTGATCTTGCTGCGCTTTGATTCGTTTCAGCAGATCCTGGAAGCCAATAATTGGGGCTGGGACGAGATGAATTGGATCAGGATTGTCCATCTCAGCCTGATTCCATAATCTCTCGCTAATGAATGGAGGACGAATGTACATATGCCTTTGGATAGGATCAATTGTGTTGTACATAAGAAACTTGAATCGTGACTGGGAATTATCTTGGTAAGCTGCTTTGATTATATTCAATTGAGAAACAGCCGGATCAGCATTCACAACAATAGGAGCGTTGCTTGCGTTAGATAGTATAGCGCTGTTCGAATTACTTTGGGCACCAAATCCCGAAAAGCTTCCGGCAAAAGGAGTCGAAGGCGATGGTTGTCCAAAAATCGACGGCTTTAAAGTCGAAGTAGTGCCCGAATTGAACGTAAACGCAGGCGTTGATGCTGTAGTGCTAGTCGACGATAAAGAAGGAGCAGAACCGAACTGAAATGAGGTACCCTGAGACTTTGATGCTTCGTTGCTTGTATCACCAAACGTAAAACCCGCGGTACTCGTCGCAGATGGGGCAGCCAATTGTGTGCCAAACGAAAAACCGCTTTGGCCACTCCCGAATGCATTGTTTGAGTTTGTATTTGACTGTGGGGTCGTACTTCCAAACGAGAATGGCGTGGACGTTGGTGCTGAAGTGGGGACAGCAGCTGGCGGATTACAGCCAAATTGAAAGGAATTCGAGCCAGAAGATGGAGCTGTGCTTGTAGAAGTTCCAAAATTGAAAGCGCCAGTTGGAGCAGAGGTCGAAGTGGATCCTTGGAATGATGTCCCGAAAGTGAAGGACATGGTGCAGCAGCGATTCGAGCCGAGAGTGTTTGTATTGCACTACCGAGAATATTCGTTTAAGTTCGAATTGTGTGATAATGCGCGAAGAAATTGCAAATCGTTTGTATGCTTTTATCACAAGGACAGAAACGGAAACACGCATATTGTTGATGACTAGATATATGATGAACTTTGTGAAGAATCAGCAATAGAATCTTCAGCTAGACAGCGATTAAGTGCAGAGCAGATTTTAAGGACTTAATATCATGCTGGAAGATTACATCGACTCGGAATCGACATTACTATTGTACGTTGAGTGTGAATATAACAGTGTTCACGTAGGAGTTTATTTGCCGTTTAACTTTACAATTCAAAATAATTGCATTAAAGACAGACAGATAAGTTGGTATAAAGAAAGCGAGTTAAAGCACCGAATACGTCGTTCGCTATCGCTAGTCACTACGAGAGATATAAGCCAATGAGTGAATTCCATACTTTTGCTTTCAACCAATCGTTCGATTGCCAAATATCCGCTCCAATCGAACAAAAAAGAAATCTCGCGCTCTCGATTTTGCCTCAAGTCAAATGGCGGCAAAAGATGTTGCTACCGCATTCGTGCAGCACTATTACACGCTTTTTAGTACAAACCGTGCGGAGCTAGCAAATCTTTACGTAAGAAAGCGAACTTCGATGCATTTTTTGCGCTGCGTCTCTAATTCGTATTTTGATTTTAACAGCAAGCATCGTCGTTTCTGAGCTGGGAAGGCCAGCTATCGCAAGGCCAAGGAGAGATAATGCAGAAACTACAGCAATTACCGCAATTACGCCATAATCCTAGTCCTGATTTTGATGTACAAATGTCGACCTCAAATACTGCCATGATCATTTTTGTGCAGGGAAAAGTTCAGGTAATTATATTTATATGCAAACTATTTACAAAACTGGGTATAACGTCATTCATGAAAACAGATTGACGAAAATCCTCAGGTTCAATTCACTCAAGTTTTTCAGCTGGTTGCCATCGCCTCAGGACAATATTATATTCACAATGATATATTTCGCCTTCAATATGGATAAAGGCATCTTAGCTCAAGAAATACACTTTTTCTTACGCACACAGAGTTCTACTATGTGCGGATTACTGAGAAGCACAAATAGCTGTAGGAAGTTTCTGGAAGAAGAAAAACTTGCCCGCAAGCGATGTACCTAGGCGTCGTCTTGAGTTCCATGGGAATAAATCGATAAGCAAACGCAAAGCATATTTCGCTCTGATGTTTCGGAGGACTTTGGCATCGCGTCAGCACACCACGCTGCCGAGTTTTGTATCAGCTGCTGGTACCGATCAATTACAACTATTTATTATCGCGTGAAACAGCGAGTGTTGCCCACCACATCGCCAAAAAAGACGTTAATCAGACTCGATGCAGCTGTTCAAAATTCTTGCATTTATCGAATGAGATGCATCAACAAATTCTGACAGCGCGTGGAATGGTAAAGGATGCTTCAGCGTAACACGTCAGTGAATCGCCGTCAATTAGGGCTCATCGAGCACCCTATTGCTTCTTCTAACTTCTTTCGGAACGCATATTGTTAACTAATAAGCGCATTAAATATATCATTACAGTAATGTGTCATAAATTGCATTAATGTCCTACATAATGTCTTCATTTCTACTCAACAGACGATTCCTTCATAAAGATTCCATTGTCTGGTCATTTTCTATCAACTCAATCTTGAATTGGTCAATTCCCATCTAATTTTGCTGATTTATATCCTGGCTTTATCACGACACTAGGAATTACTATAGGAATTGGCGACGACGATTTTTCTTGCTAAGAGACTCAACATGATGCTGTTCTTTTTCTTCTCTCGTATTCTTTCGTCTTCGATGCTTAATCCTCGGACTGCTTTGGTTCTCACTATCCAATTAACCAACGATGAACACCAGACAAGCAACAACAAACTCACGACTTAAACCCGCCAACATGCGCCGCGTTGGTGGTGGCTACGTTCCAATTTAGGAGCAGCCACACCAGCGAACCCGGCCAGCAACCTCAGCAAACTCAGCGACCGTCAGCACCGAGCTCCAAAGACTCCGCAAAGAGAACGAGTCGCTCAAGAGAGAGATTGGTCATCTCAGGGCTTCGAAGGCTCAATCAGAGTCAGCATTTGCGCGCCAGAATGATGCGCTACTCGAGGTAACAGAAATGAATCAAACTTTGAAAATGCGACTTCAGCAGCAAGCAGCCGAGGTTGCTGACCAAAAGGATTGCATTGATAAGCTTTCCTCGCAACTAGAAACGACTTTATCAGAACTGGAGGACCGAAAAAACAACCTCACAAAAGTTCAAACCGAGTATCAGAACGCAGTACGACTACTTGGTGATTATCATCAACAACTACAGCAAGTCTCAGCCAACAGTACTGTTGTTTCAAAGCGTCCCGATATCCAAACTGATGATGAAAGTTCACCAAACTTTTTCAAAAAGCTCAATAAAGCACTCAGACTCGAAAATGATGTGTTATATCGCAAAGTCGATGAATTGCGCGCAACAGTTGAGCACTTGCAGCGTCAGATACAGCAACTTCAGCAACTTCTGGTATCGAAAAAACAAACAATCAACGTAGGAAGTAGGAACAGCTAATATTCTTTTTAATCAAAAAAATCTCTTATTCTAATTTGATTGTCAAAAAATATCCATGTTGTTGCATTCTCTCCGTGATACTAGACAGTCGGCGCCGGTTGATACCGCTAAGAAGTTTGCAAGTGCATTCTAGTATTACCTAGTACTAGCTGTTCAGCGTAATGTGGTGGACATGAATGTGAAGAATACTGTACTTCATGACATTATCCATTAATTAGAAGCTGGACATTGTCTCTTACTACGTATTTGATCGACACATCGACAGACTTTTGAAACAAGCTTTTATATGTAATCTATTAACAAAGCTCGGAACTCGTTCATCGAAAGAATCTTGCGTTTGTAGCCAAAATGTTTCAATATATTGCAAAAAAGTACAATAGCTGCGCTTCTTGAGAATAGAATAGCGTTAATTGTTTGCAGCTACCGATTGTCTTACTTGCCGCTACACTCTTCCGATGCTTATTTTGCACATTCTTCAATGTGCTTTACGCCGATCTCAAAAAGCTTAAGCGCTTGCGAAAACTGCCAAAAACACATTCTGAATCCGCAATCGTTAAATTTTATGTCTTTATGTGTCCTTGAGCATCGCTATTGTCAGATAGAGATCTGCTACGGGAACGAATGCATTCGATCAGGTCCAAGATGAAGCTCCAAAATTAAGACCTTGAAAAGCATACATAATGAGTTTATCATTGCTAGTTTTTAAAGTGTCTACTGAATGACCCCTATCAGTATGTTTCAATCAGCGAAATAGGTGATGTGAAGTACAGAACTAGTAGAGCTCATTTATACTGGGTCAATGACTTGCTAGATCACCACTTCAGCACCATCTTACAAGACCTTTTTCAATTGACAGGTTGAGTAATACTAGGATCTTATCGTATTTCGTGACATTCATAGCATATAGGCAAACATTAGACTAGGTGTGCCAGAATAATTGTGAATTTTTTTGTGTTTTCGTTTCTTTTCTTTTTCTAAAAAGCAAACTGCAATTTCGCGGGTACTTACTTCTACTTTATATTGAATACAGAAGAGATATAGTCGAAACGCAGCATCTCAACCGCGTTATTCGTACATACTCCTGGAAAGCGTACTTTACCAAGTACGTAGATGCGATGGCCGTTGGAAACAGGAGGTACGAGCATGCTGTTACATACTTGCACTAGATACTATGTTAGAACATGCGTAGTGCTTAGCAGGTGACAAATTGAATACTTAAAATATAATTAGGTCCTTGGTACGCAAACTCTCTTGTTACTCTAAGCCTACTGCTTTCTTCGACTATACCTTGATAAATTTCCATACCGCGCATCACTAATCGTATAGTCGCGCATTAGAAATCGCCTGGCCGCGCGTCATTAATCCTGCGCCGTTACCAACATGGATCGTGCGATGGTGTCACTTGACAACAACACATCCTTCTTCAACAATTAGATCGTGAATGTTGCTCCTTCGCTTGAGACACATTTGAGAATCGGCTGAGACATTTATTTTAAAAATTTTTGAGCGTTAAAAATCACCTGGCAGATTTGATAAAATACGACTATCGCGGAGTGGTTTGGAAGTAACGTGGCCATTGAAAGTAGAAAATACAAAATCTGATCCGTCATGAGGAGACAAAGTGCACAAAGACGTTCTTTTACACATATACGCTCCGGCTTCATTGCTTGATATGCGCCTCTATAACCCTTAGATCATCCATGTTCGAAATACGCACGAAGCACGATCCGAGAAGCCAACGGTACGTATGAATGAGAAACGCAATTTTTATCTGTTGACTTTGAATCAATCGACCGGAAGCGCATACAGCACCATGAAAGCTTTACAAATACAAAAATATGGTGCTGGTATGCTTGGAGTATTTCTAGCGTATTACCGTTTCGTGGGCGCACAATACATGAAGTTGCAGCATCAAACACCTGATGGATCAAATACGATAGGAGGATTAAGGGTCAAGATATATCTCCTACGAGAACGCGGCTCGGATGCACATCCTATTACCGACAATGACCTCTATTTGTTAACTTTTCCCATTGAGGAGGACGATCCAAATGGAGTTGAAGCTTTCAATGAAATCAAGGGTGATATGCCAATTGATAAGGTCAAGTTACAAGATAATTCACCCGGAAAACCGGCTTATCCCACGGCAATCATTCCCAATTTATACGCCAAGTTCGATCGAGACGAACGCAAACAGCCTGAGAAACAAAAACACGGCCGCACTTTCTTGACGGAACTCAATGAACTTCGAGCTCCGAGCAAAATGGAAGTGGAAGTAAAAGTATTGAGAAGTTACACGCGTACCATCAAGAAGAATAGTTATACGTGTGGCTGGGTGCTGCGAGGGTGTTCGTTGAAATTCTTATCCTTGCAAACTACGCTTTACGAAGATGAGAGCTTGATCACCATGAATCCTCAAGTGTACATCTCGAGTAACAGCGGGATATATTCATTTGATATGAAGATGGTTCCACAACTTTATTTGTATCAAATGAATTTTCCAGGCAAAAGACAATTTACACCTGAGATGGATTTGTCGAGTGTAGAAATGAACTTCATCGGCGAAAAGAGACATCGTTATAAGGTTGAATTTCGGCCCGATAACTTAATGACGACAATTCCGGAAAGCTTATTTGACACGTTAAGAGAAAGTTTGATTCGCATGGACTTCTATTGGGAAAGTAATCGCTACCAACGGCCATGCCAGCAATTGGAGTACGAAAAAGTCGTCGAATTTATCAAGAAGAACAAGCGCATCTCCGGTCTACCCCCACTCGACCTTATGTATGGAAACGAGCAAGTGTTGACTATCAAAGCCAATAAATACGTGAGGTTTATCACAGAAAACGATCACACCATCTGTGCTCTGAATTTTATTCCGAATTCAGAAAAGAAGTTGGTGTTGGGATCTTCATTTCTATATGCTTATTCTATCATCATCCAAAATGCTGATGGTACGAAATTTTATAAATTCTCTGATGCCGATGTATAGGTGCTAATGACGGGAAAGCATCCCAACACATCCTCAAGGATCTGTGGTGAATTACTCTTTCACGAAAAAGATAAAAAGCAATATACACTGCACGACTGATTTTGGGGCCTATTTGTGTAGTCTGATTTCTCCATGGCCATAATAAGCCTTGACGCACTATTACTCTCGATCCCTGAGGAGGAACGGAACGCATCCGTTGACGTGAGTGCAGTCTTGTACAAATGGTTAGTGCCCAATGCGATCGAAGTAGCTGCTTCCTTGGCAAAGTATGAATCGAGAATCTTTCCCATCAGAAAGACGGCAAAAGTTCATTGTTTTACTTTTTTCCGAAGGTGAAAAACGAAGACGCAATCACCAATATATATTAATAGAAGTAAGTTTCATAAATTGCTGGTTCATTGTTGCTCTTTGATGTCGTTGGTGTCAACTTGCAATTTGATTTCATCGTGATTCTGTACTGCGAATTGCAACACTTTGTGCGGTATCACCTACAAAGCCTTCGCATGAGTCTATTGAGCTGGATGGCGAGGAGGAAGATGAAAAATGGCGGCGCTGTGACTCAATCAACTGATGAAACTTCGTACGATAAGTAAGCGACTTTATCCAACCTCCTAGTGGTCTCAGCATCTTGTCCTATCAACAGCTAATTATTCATAAGTGCTCATAATCGATAGTGACGTTTTACTCGTAGCTTGCGTCTACCATTGTAGCGATATCGGTAAAATCTGAGGAAGAAGACGCTTCTCATCCCAAGTTCGGGTTTTAATAGAGATCAGAGCAGCATTTGGGCTTTACTTTGCTTGTTGCTGCCAGTGTACGTTCACGCTTATAAACCTGCCCGTGAGATTCTACTATGAATTGCGCCAAGTCCGACCATGCTCCGGTATGTGTGCGCCATAAGGTCGATCCACGGTGATACGTATGTGGTTCGATGAAGCATCTGATGATTGGATGATCTGTTGATAATCGACTATTCTCCTCTAGGGTACGCTTTGTCTCTGCTTCGGTTAGAAAAGAGTCTGAAATATAACGTTGATGCCTGAACGGACTGTAGCATCACTGGCCTATACATTGGTAAAGATTTCGATACCTTCAAGTTGTTTGGTCGACCCGAGAGTACTTGTATTGGTAATCACATAAGAAACAGTAGGGGGAGTCAATTCACTTGATCGTGGTAAATCTCAATCACCATATAGATCACAAGGAAAATACCAGCATCATGCCTAGCATGATTTCCGCATTTGATTGTTTTGATCGATACACCGCAGCCAAGAAAGATTAAGTACCCATTGTCGATTGTGTGATTTCGGCTGGATAAGCTTGTATGAAACAGAGCGATGACTTTTAGATTGGCAATATTTCATGCACTGAGGTCGTTTGCACAGATCATTCCAATGAATCGATGGCATTTCTTCGATGACTTCGATGTTGCTTAAATATGTTCAGATACATTCGACGACATTATTCCGATCAGAAATGGTCGAAATCGGGGATTTCTCAGCACCATATGAAAAGAAAAAAATCCAAAAACATACTGCATCGCATTATCTGCGCAGTCACCTGCTCGATACATTACACAAAGTGATGCACGTAATACATTTGCAATCCTACTCATCTCAGAAAAGCTCATCGTAGGAGCTGCTACATCTGCCTTCCCACCTTGCGCCTTCCATAGTGATTCCTGACTGTGATGTTCATTCGCAAGATTCCTGTTATTGTCATACCTCTGTTTCGAAAAGTTTGCTGGCTCAACTCTGTGAGCAGAACATAGCTCAATATCCTCCTTTGTTTTTGGTTGTATCATTTTGACTTTATAAAATCATATTCAATTTCATCAAGATCCACAAGTCGGCATATATATCAAAAAATTATCAATGCGGTTTCTTCAATATGCCAGCCACCATCATAATTACGCACTAGAATTCAATTCATTGATTTTGATTGAAGCAGCCATTTGTTCGAAATCATTGTCCGCTTGACGACTGATTGCCTAGTCGATATCTGATACCTGGCCCTTATAAAATTATGCCTCTATTTTCGATAAGTTTGATTTGCATCCAAGATACTTGAGTGAAGGAAAACTTACTTGGTAATCCTTACAATACGCTTCCTAACCAAGCTTTATTCTCTTTTCCGTGCTACCTCTTCCGATTTAATGCTATCAGTCATTCAAGTTTTTGCTTGTATCGGGAGTGTTACGTCGTTGATAAGAGCCCAACACGAAGATTACGTTGTCTGCTCACTATTTCATGTATTCCACACCAAACGTATAAACATGGAGACTATGAGGAAAATGTGAATCCGAATTGAATCAACATTTGATCGCTTTAGAAAATTGTTTGCAGTCCAATGAGTTGGAATGCGATCTGGAATTCACGAATAAGGAAGAAAATCACATCACATGAGCGTAAAATCAACAAACTGATCCGAAGCTGTGCTGATGCCACACTGAGATGCGAAGAACACTGCAAGGAAAATAATATTATAAGGGGATCGGAATCACTCAAGAATACGTTGTTCGCAGCAGAAGATACGGCCATTGAATTTAGTCTTTTCGAGGTGACTCACCTTGCTATGGTAAGCTCTTCATGGAATATCGTTTGAAGTCGAATGCAGTCAAGCAAAAGGATACAAAGAAAAAGCTCCTACATGTGCAAGCCCCGAAAAACGAAGAATAATAGTGAAGTGTCCCCATTTGTACAGAATTTCTGCTGACGAAGGAAGAGTAGTATAGATAGTTCCGAGGATCCAATTAGATTCTTGGCCTTATTGCATCGAACTCGGCAAGTAATGTCGGATGAAATCCAATGCGTGACAAATGTGAGTAAATTGATGAATTTTATGGACGTGAAGCACTAGCAAGCTCGCTTCAAGAGCAGTAGCGTTAAAAAATGAAATCTAAGCAATTTAAAGACAGCTCAAGCATCTACAGGTGATCTTTCTTTGATTGTATGCAGTCGAGCATATCATAACAGTATATCTAATGCCAAACCAAGAAAGACGACTGTGGATTGGGTCGGGGGTACTCACTCTCTTGGCCACATTGATATTTATCATAAATCAGCGTACGGGCATTCCAGTAATATCGGAATTGTTCCAACAATGATACCAGTGATTCACTGTAACTACGCCGGCCATTTTTACTGAGGCTTTCGTCCTCTGATCATGAATTGTGGAAATAACCCGAAAAACGTTATAATTGCATTGGCCATAAACGTACGGATACACATCTCTTTGTTGGCACGAAATGATAGAAGTGTAGTGCTTAGCAGGTGGCAAATGGAATACTATTTACACTTAGGTCCTTAGTTCGCAAAATCTCTTGCAACTCTAAGCCTACTGACTTCTTTAACTACACGTTACATCTCGCATTACTGATCCTATAGTTGCGCGCTAGAAATCGCCAGTCCGCGCGTCAGTAATCCTGTGTCGTAACCAACATGCATTGTGCGATAGTGTAACTTGACAACAACACACCCTTCTTCAACACGATCGCATCATCGGCACCTTAGCTAGTGTAGACTCACTAGAGGTCGCAGCTTGGCAAGCTTGTGGTTGTCTACTGCTTAGGTCAATAATTTTACCGGAATATATAAATATTTTTTTTTTTTAAATTTTTCATGTCCGCGAGCATGCGCTCGGACAAGACGTAGCGAGGCTCAAGGATGCCCCGACGAACAAATTCCTTGATAAACTTGAGGCGCACATCGATGTGTTTAGCCCTCAATGAAGAAGCCTCGCCTCCGATCTGGCGAATAGCCTCTTGGTTATCTACATGCGCCTGCATGGGTAGAATCAACACCAGTCCAACATCCATTAGCATCTCCCGAACTTTGAGGAGCTCGCGAGCCTTTTCTGACGATGCTACAAACTCGGCCTCCATTGTCGAGAGCAAAACTCCTCCTTGTTTCTTCGCAGCCCAGCTCGAGAAATATAGCACCAGTTAAAGAATTCATATCGTTCTTGTCTGCGGCGAAGTCCGCATCGCTGTAGGATTCTAGAGTAGCTTCACCTTTGTACTTTGCATTGGTGCACATCTCGAGTTGCGTATCCTTTCTCTCAGCAAGGTATCGGGCAATTATCTTTGACAGTTTCCAATCTAATTCCTTCGGCTCATGCGTTTGAAGTGTTGCCTTGTGCACCGCAAACGTGATTTCAGGCCAAGTACATCGTGCGACCCATAGCAGGCTCCCAACAATAGACTGAAACGACTTGATTGGTTGTTTTACGGGCTCTGCAATAGTCTTCAGAAGCACGCTGGTCGATCCAGCTTCATTACAGTAGTCATCGCTGACCGGTGTACGTGAAGAATTAGCCGACACCATCCTGTGCTCACTAACAGCTCATCAATCGCCTCCTCCTGGTCCAGTACGTACGCGCGTGTATCGAGCGCCTTCAATCGAATACCAAGGAATTTTGAAACTGTCCCACATTCTTGGGCATCATCGTAGACATCCACTATTATCATCTCATGACCGTCACACGTGTAGTATAGGCACATATCACTAATGCACTTTTTGTATTCTTCGTCTCTAAGTTTCGTCTGCAGCAATTGACTCCAGAGTCGTCCTGCTTGCTTAAGCCCATAGAGGCTCTTCTTCAGCTCGAGCACGACGTCGAATTTTTTAATCACTCCAAGTCTCTTGAAATGCTCTTCGTTGATTTTCATGCCGCTTGATTCATGCAGCAATATATCCAGAAGCTCCTCCTTGTAAGCTTTAACGTAAGCATTTGGGACATCAACATGCTTTTCCGGTACACCCCATGCCGCTGCAACTCCCAGGATCACCTTCATTGCTGGCATGTCCATCGCAGCGGCGAAGTTAGCGAGTAGTCAACACCGAATATTTTTTCGTTCCCACATGCAACCAATCGTGCCTTAACCTTTCTACTGCGCCGTTTGCATCTGTCTTGATCTTAAACACCAACTTACTGTGTGGGCACGTTCCCCACGTTGTTATCCTCCATTATTCGAGCATTGCTGTGTGCTAAACTTCAGCCTTCGAAGTGCGAATCGCTTTAGCGTGTGTCTTTGGGTCTGGCTCATAGGCTTGCAGCACGGTGGATACAGAATCAATCGTATTCCTTCTAGCTTGCACCGCCTTCTTTGTTGATGCGCGTGTTACATAAGGGACACGCATCCATAGCTTGCTCTTCTCCTTGCCCTTCCTATTTTTGTCACTGTCGCAGCGATTTCAAGTTGTCCAAACGTCACCTTGAGCATCACATTTCTACCCTTAAGCTTGAGAATGTGTTGGAGCTGTCCCTTCTGCACGCTGGAAAGCGTCAGGATATTCCTCACATGTTGTGTAACACGACGACGTTGTCTTCACGAATATAAACACGGTGTCATCTGATCTCGTCGCTGCGCCTGACAATTGTGCACGCCTGCGCCCGATGTGCTAGCGAGCTCTTCTTTGGATCACGATACAAGGTACGCGTTGATCCAAATATAACGATGTCGCATAGCTCGGGAGCTTGCTTTGTCAATACTTCAATTGGCGATGCAGATTGGGATTGACGCTTGCAGAGATGCGATTAAACCGCGTCATTCCAGAGAGACAGCGAGTGGCTGCTTGCGAATATCATATATCATGACTTACAAAGTAAATCCACATTGTTGTATTATCCACCACCGTCAGTTCGCAATCCTGGGCCCAGCAATTGAAACTCTTCTCAAAGAAGATTCAGAAAATGCTCAAAATTCTTCGCCACTTGATCCTTGATTCGTGCGAGAAATAAGCGGCAGTAACTGTTCTTGTGGTCCACGAAGTTGACGAGATACCGATTTTACATTAGATCCTTTGTTGTAATGGTTACTTTGAGGCCTAAGAGATAACACTACCAACACGGTCAATCGGCGAATGCACGCCTGTGTCCTTCTTGGACTGCGCGCTCTTTCACTTCTTTGCTTTCGCGCATGTGAGACACGTCATTCACTCATGATCAGTAAGCCGGATTCCAGATCTAGGCTCACGTCCCATTCTATCAATAGTGTCGTAGGATAGATGGCCAAAACGGTGGTGAAAGTGCCCGAGCGTTCCTGAATGCACACCTTCATCAACTTCCTGGCTTTTGCTTCATCAATCGCGACAATGAACGTCTTCAATATCCCTTCGTCAACTCTTCCTTCTTGCGTCTCGATGACGAGCACGTTGTTGCACATCCCTACGTCAAACACGACGGATCCGGTATTGAGGGAGATAAGGGCTCGCCTGTGATTCTTATACTTGAGACCGTAACCTTTAAGCTCAAGCTTACCGTACGACACGATATTGGGCGTTGGCAGCGGTGCGTAGTAGACTTCTGTAAGTCAGATAATACTTGCTTTTCCGCATGCCATCACGTGAATCACCACATTTACGACCATCGTACGACGAAGCGTTTTTCCGTTGGCGACCAGGCATTTATCATCACATTCTATTGCATCTTCGAAAAGCGCCTCATCATTGACGAGATGCCTGCTAGATCCACAAGCTGTCCTGGTCCTTGGTATCTTGTATGGACAAACTTTAGTTAACAATGTCCTATGTCCTGATATTGTTCATATAAGTCCCCTTGACGCCATTGTTTCTCTTCGCCTTATCCTTTCGTCAGGACAGACCGACTGGATGTGCCCGACTTTGCCACACCTAAGACACGTGCGCGTATCAACGGCGTGGCATGCTTTCAGCAACGTGTGTTACGATGTCATTGCCAAGGGAGGAAGTACTTCGCGTATCCAACTCGACCGACTGTGCGAAATTTGCAAGCTCTTTAGCTTGAGCAAGATAGTCGGGACGAGTCCCGTTGTAATTGGCCATTAGAACCGTCTGAAGCTCAGTCGACGCATAGTGCATAATATTCTCTAGCACTCGCGTCAGCGCCGCCACATGCATCGCTCACCGCCACCAAGTAAAGGTAAGTTTCATCCAGGTTCTCTTTGGATCCTCCTTCGCTGTAAAAAGCTTCATCGACCGCGATGCTGTGATACTTGTCTTGAATGTCTGAGGAAGACGCTCCCTAACGTGAGCAAGCGTTGGTGCTTGATACCACCATGTCTCGACCTTCTTGTTGTAGTAGCGCTCGGCCGTGCCGCTAGGGTAGTTGCCAAGCAGGTCAGTCTTTAGATATTCGGACCAGTCGAAACCACATGCCACTTGAGCGTACTGGACCTGACACATGAATGTCCTTCCCCAATCCAGAAAACCGGAGCCTATGCCTCGATACAGCTCGGAGCCATCGAATTTCCGGATAGTCAATCTTCTTTGAAGCTCGTCCGGGACTCTCATTGCTTACCGTGCGTCTGTCTTCATCCGCCGCTCATAATCCCGCGACTCCGCGAAAACCATGTCTGAATATGGAACGCATACCAGTGGCGCTGCTTGCGGTTCCCGCCATCCTGACTGCGCCGCGTTCCGGGCAGCTCCTTGTTGGGATAGACTTGTACGGCCCTGCCCAGTTCTTGGACGCATCGGCGAGTTCCCTAGTGCGTCGATGTGTATCGGTGTACCGATGCGACCATTGGCAAATGTAGAGCGGAACATCCCCTGCTAAATCGCATCCATCATGCGGTCTTCTTCATCGCGCTTCAGCTGTAAGACCTCTACCTGTACCATTCGCGCTTGCAGGTCGACGATAGTCGCTAGTGTTTGAGCGTTGACGTCATTCGCCCCTTTCGTGGGTCGTCGATACGCCTTGAGCCACTGCAGGAGACCCTTCGGTGCTTCCGTGACCGTCGCCAAATCTGACTGGGGTTGGTGCGTTTAGCGTGCTTTCAGAAACAATTGTTTGGCTATCAACCTGTAGAGCGTGCGCAGTGCTCAGCAGGTGACAAACTGAATACTAAAAATATAATTAGGTCCTTAGTTCGCAAACTCTCTTGTTACTCTAAGCCTACTGGTTTCTTCGACTATACCTTGATAGTTTTCCATACCGCGCATCACTAATCGTATAGTCGCGCAGTAGATATCGCCTGTCCGTGCGTCAGTAATCCTGCGCCGTAACCAACATGAATGGTGCGATGGCGTCACTTGACAACAACACATCCTTCTTCATCATACTAAGCATCCATTCGAACACTCTGACTTAGATCGACTCGAAAGGAATATATGATCGAATGTGGATTACGAAGGGAGGGCATAGTGATACATTAAAGCTATTCCAGCACGCTACAAGTACCTTAGTCTCACTCGGATAAGTGTGTGGAAGAATATCTGTCGCGCTTGGTCAGGATGACGGAGTTGCTCGCGGACATGGATCGTAGAAAAGAATCAAACTGCCTAATTCCAAAGGAAAGGTGTTTAGCGTGCAGTGTGGGCTTCGTCATGGCGCTTGACGTATGGTAAATCCTATTGTCTGGGTCCGTCTCAAAGAGACAAGAGGTAGACTGCAGTGCGGATCATGTCTACTGGTGAAGAAACAGAACACAAAGCCTCAGTCAAGAGTGTGAAGCGGCTCTACATGAGAACGCAGATGGTTCCTGGAGCATAGAGCTGTACCATCGAAGTGTGTACGAGCTTCTCTCTTTGTCTGCACAGAGTTTGTGGTAGCGAGAAATCAGATCGATGCAGCTGATTGAAATGCTTGCGCTCAGCGAATGAGACGCATCAAGAAATTCTGAGAGCGTGGAATCACAAATGATGCTTCACCGTTATACGTCAGTGATGACAGTCAAATAGGGCACGAGCAAGCACACCATTGCTTTTTCGAACTTCTTTAGAGACGCACTTGATCCAGTATTTTTAACTAGTAACAAGCATTGAACACATCATTCCCGTAATGTGTCACAAAGTGCATCAAAATTCTAATAATGCACTGCCTTCCTTTCGATTCAATAAACGATTCATTCACGATGTTTCCATTATCTGGTCAATTTCTGTCAACTCAATCTTGAATTGGTCCATTCCCATTTTATTTTTTCTAATATATATCCGTTGAGGGCAAGGGGCTTCATCACGATATGGAACTACTATAGGAATCGGAGACGACGAATTTCTTGCTATGCGACTCAATATAATGCTGTTCTTTACCTTCTATGCTCAATCCTATGACTGCTTTCATTCTCACTATTCAATTTACTTATGATGAACACCCGACAAGCAACAACAAACTCGAGACTAACCCGCCAACATGAACCGCGTTGATGGTGGCTATGTTCCAATTCAGGAGCAGCCACACCAGCGAGCCCGGCCAGCAACCTCAGCAAACTCAGCGACCGTCAGCACCGAGCTCCAAAGACTCCACAAAGAGAATGAGTCGCTCAAGAGAGAGATTGGTCATCTCAGGGCTTCGAAGGCTCACTCAGAGTCAGCATTTACGCACCAGAATGATGCGCTAGTCGAGCTAACAGAAATGAATCAAATGTTGAAACTGCGACTTCAGCAGCAAGCTACCGAGGTGGCTGACCAAAAGGACTGCATTGATAAGCTTTACTCGCAACTAAGAATGACTCAATCAGAATTAGAGGACCGAAAATTCAATCTAACAAAAGTTCAAACCGAGCATCAGTACGCAGTACGACTACTTGGTGAATATCATCAACAATCATAGCAAGTCCCAGCCAACAGTAATATCGTTTCAAAGCGTCCTGATACCCAAACTGATGATGAAACTTCACCAAATTTTTTTAAAAAGCTTGATAAAGCACTCAGACTCGAAAATGACGAGTTGCATCGCAAAGTCGATGAATTGCGCGCAACAGTTGAGCACTTGCAGCATCAGATACAGCAACTTCAGCAACTTCTGGTATCGAAAAAACAAACAATTAATGTAGGAAGTGAGAATAGCTAATATTCTTTTTAATTAGGTAAGATCTCTTTTTCTGATTTGATTACCAAAAAAATATCGTCGTGTTTCCATGTTGTTGCATTCTCTCCGTCATAATAGACAGTAGGCGCCGGTTGATACCGGTAAGAAGAGTGCGTGTGCACCAGTATTTCCTAGCATTACCTAGTACTAGCTTTACAGCGTAGTGTGGTGGACATGAATGTGAAGAATACTGTACTTCTTCACAGTATCCACTAATTACAAGCTGGACATTGCCGTCTATTGCGTGCATGATGAACCGATCGAGAGACTTTGTTTTTTTTATATGTGATCTATTAGCAAAGTTAGGAACTCGTTCATCGAATTAATCTTGCGCTTGTAGCCATAACGTTTTGATATCTTGCAAAAGCAGTCTAATAGCGGCGCGAATTGAGAATAGAATAGTGTTATTATTGCAGCTACCGATTGTCCTACTTGCCGCTACAATCTTCCGAAGCTTATTTTGCGCATTGCTTCAATGTACTCACCGCCGATCTCAAAAAGCTTAAGCGCTTGCGAAAACTGCCAAAAATACATTCTGAATCCGCAATCGTTAAATTTTATGTCTCTATGTGTCCTTGAGCATCTCTATGGTCTATGCTGACGACAGCTTCCTCTTAATCGAATCCTACCAGTACGCAGATGATGAATTTAGTCAACCTTGTGCTCGAACGTAGATGCCTAATTGTTTTTCACATCTTCTGGCTGGGATACACATATTCATTCACAGTGAAGCATTATGAACGCTCAGGATGGACAAAAATTGCAAAATTTGCTACAATTAAACCGCTTCGCTATCCTGTAAAACCAGTATCTAAATACTCACTTTGTTTATCATTTTTCTACATTGATGTAGCGTGCAGTTATACATCATGCGGACTTGCAGAGATCTGTTACGGGAACGAATGCATGCGATCGAGTCCAAGATGACGCTCCAAATCAAGACCTTAGAACGCATTTATAATCAGTTTATTGTTTCTAGTTTTCAAAGTTTATACTGAATGAGTAGGTAAATATGAATGATGTGCGCCCCCTACAGCATGTTGATTAAGTGAAATAAGTGATGTGAATTACTAGTAGAGCTCATTTGTGCTGGGCCCACAAGTTGCTAAATCACCACTTCAGCACCATCGAGCGCACGTTCGACTTTCTATGCTTTCATACACGACAGAGCCTTTCATCCGATGTGACAAAAAAAATTCTGACTTTCTTCAAGCCGTTTGGTGGGATGTTTAGTTCTTTTCTTCAATGAGCGCAAGCCGTTTTGTCGGAGCAACATGAACTATAAGCAAGCCAAGGTTGAAGTAACGAGATCACGGCATGTACAATGAAGGCGGCATAGTGAGAGATCCTGCTCAATTTTTGTAAGGTAGCGGAATGTGTGTCGCATGCACATAACAATTCACTCAATTGCTGGCCGAAAAGCGCATCGGAAGAAAGTCTCAACTCCAAGTAAATTGATTAATCGATACCGAATTTACTCCGTGGTCCGAATTGAGTGTATATTGGCACTCGAAGGAAAGACCGTCACAGCCTTGAACCATAAATCAGCGAAAGAAATATCCTTCGGTGAGAAAGTCCACAGGATACTAAACAACACCGTCGCAAATTTCGTAGGGTAAGATACTGGCACTGATATCAGGATTTCTAGACGTCGCCACATAAGATGTAGTTAGCTCGCTGGGATCACCCATGCAGACATGAAATTGCGATAGCGATTCAGGCGATTTCTCACGAAATGCAAGCAGAATGTAGACATGTATAGGTCCGGAAACGTGTTCATGCGGAATTACTAACTCTGTGCTCTCAAACTGATGGAACGTTGGCAAGGAGAAGACTCCTTCCAGTTCAGCGCATGCAGAATCCATTCCGCGCAATTGTCCAATAAGGAAGTCTATCAGATCCATATTTTACAGTCACGCCATAGATATCTCAGACGCGTACGCTCATCTATGACGTCCGCTTCGCTTGATATATATTTGAGTCGAAGAGTTGAGTATCTGACTGACGATAAGCGCGCACAAAGTGGTTCTTGCATGATCGTCCGTTCGTCTTTTTCTACTCGGTTCCCTTCATCAGATAGCGCCGATACGTGAAGAGCTTATCTGTGTATCGAATAAATTGTGCCGAGTGCTCTTGTCGAAGTCGAGGCTTCACATCCCGAAGTCTCAGCGCAATCTCCTTCTTCATGCTTGCCTTCCTCGCATATAGCTACTGCCATAGCTACCGCGTCTTTTTCTCGAATTCTATCCATACTTGACGCGATACAAGCAGTGTGTTACTTTTCATGGTTGATGATGGTGATTATCACTTTTGGGTATAATCGCATGACTATACTTGAAATTGATGCATCGTCATTACAATTGACTTTAAAAGGACTCTTTTCTTGCATTGGGGATTTTCAAGTTGTATAACGCCGAGTGTGATGGCCAATTGAGTTTTCTCACATTCCATTCCACCAATTCAATCTTACTTCTCCATTCGGAATTCGCAGTACCCCGCTGGCTACCAGGAGCTTGGCCGGGATTGAATAAGTTGGGACACATTTTGGTGCAAAGGCACTTTTATTGTGGTTCAAAACGATACGAAGATACAGCTTCCGATATGTCTTAATCTACTAAGCAGCAAATCTACTCCGGCCCTCAACACAATCATGTGTGTGTCTAATCCAAGTCTATGTACATGTTAAAAGAACCAACTTGGCTCGACCTACTTGCGCAATGTCGATTTGGTGAACGGCTTGTCAACTATTGGACTAAGACACGATGCCTTAACCATGAGGACTATGCCGTTGATATTTCTCGAGTTTATGACACATAATAAGAGTTTGAAGATATGCAATCGCATGTATATTTTCAAATTTGGCATAGACGTCGAGTGATTTTTGCTATCCTGTTGTCCGATTAGATTTGGAGCTTGAAAACTTCTTTGCAGTTCTTGGTTCTGCATAACATTCTCGTTTTCAATCACATAGCCTCCTTCTCCTGACAACAATTCGGATATCACAAGAATGAGTGCCAGCTTCTGGACTAGATGATATCGAATCTTCTGGCTGCACCTTCGAGATGTAGTGCTACCACTTCATTTGACTTGTTTCTGCAAATAAACACATGCTCGATATACGTGTTTGAACGTCTGAAGGCATCCATCACCCTCACATTCTCTTGTAGAATTCCATCCACTTATACGGTTTGTTATCCATCGTCATGGTCCAGCAAGACTATTTTTTCTATGAAGACTATTCTAGGACGTCGTCGCCTCGGGCGTCATTCCCACTGACGATGAATTCCTTATATTCAGCTTTTGTAATGTTTGAGTTCGTTTTTTCTGTATTTATTTTCAAAGCTGCACGATACAAAGGATGTTTCACGCTTGGACTGCTGCCCTTGTGATATAATCTACCCATTTACCAGTACCGACTTCAATCATGAGGCTGTTCTTTCAGCAGATGTATCTCTTATTAGATGATCATGAAGCTGAAACAAGTCAGTTGTCTTGGATTTTTAAGTGACTTTCAGACTATCATACGTTACTACAATCATTCATATAGCGTGAGAGCGGGCCGATACTGATGTCAATTGCTGACATGCAGAGTAAAACCGTACTTGTTCCGTGTAAGAGTTATACACTTAAAACAACTTTCCCACCCGCCCAGCGGTGTTAGATGATTTAGTATGCGGTAGTATTTTTGCTATAATGGTCACGAGCTATGTCTATAATTTGAAGCCAGAGGGAGGTATTTAAAATGACATAACGAAAGATCATACATAAATTGATGCACTAAATTAGATTCAGAAGCTTTTATGATGTTCCTTCATACCGCGAACGAAACTTTGCAACTCATTGGAAAATCAAAACCTTTTACAGCTACACGATGAGTGTCAGCTAAGGATTATTTAGAATTTACCTTCATTCTGCAGAATGACTGTCAGGATCAATGTACAATAATTGATAACAGACGAGCACTAAGGTTTACGACTGAATGATATCCAGCATTGCGCATTCGACTTTCACGCCTGTGCTCGTTCGTGCGGTTGTCACAACTACAATTTTCACTCGTATCACTTTTGTTTATCGATTAATTTTTAATCCATCAGCTTTTTCATAATGCAACATGGACCTATTAAAATTGACATTGACCAAACTTGACAATGCACTCATCGTGTTCTTAATCGACCATCACTTCTTTCTCATCGTGTTGAATCAAGATTAGTAGAGTAATCATGTAGAACGTCTACCGGAGATGCATAGCACACAAATCGGTGGAAAGTTGATGTGAAATCTAATAGCTATGGCGAGGTGTATGCAACTAAAGCATTCAAACGTGCTCAGACTGAGCAGTCATTTTTGACTTAATCACATTATTTACGTACAGTACATCCAGTTTCCATGAGCGAATTTTGTAGAAATTCACGCTATTTGTTTACTAGACAACAATTTGTCTGAATTTTGTATGAAGTCTCGCTTTTTGTTTACAAGACATAAAGTTGTTTCCATTTCCACCTTTTTTGCTGAAACGAATACTGCCTGATCGCTCTACATAGTGTTTGTATGAAATGCAAGAGATACTGGTAAGTGAGAAAGTACGACGTAGCTGATAAAAATGGATGTTTTCTGAAATCAACTGGTTTGTCATCATCCCTAATGAGATTTGAATTGCTTAGGTTAATTTTTGTTATCGTTTTTCAGTCAAATCACAGACCCTTCCGTATTTCCGTGTATCAGGAGCATCAAGTCATTTCAGAAATCACATCATTAAGGTAAGAAAAGAATAAGTAAATGGGAACGCGACAGCTATTTTGGTCATTTCTTTCGCCTATGCGGCTAGTCGCATGGATTTGGTTTGGACGGTATTTCGCTGTCTGTCTAATATATCACACGTACAAAATCGATATTGGATACCCGAGTAGCTCTCTTGTCTCGTGCTATGAGAAGATTATCGAACTGGGTGTGAAAAGGCTTAATCCGAGCATTGTTCGTGGCAAGAATGCGATAATAATCATTGTAACAGATGGAATACTGCTAGAAGCGACGTTGCAGGAAGCACTCGGAAATGCTTGCGAGCTGAACTCATTTGAAGTGCAAAACGCAATTCAAAGTGACTTTCTTCCGCGCGAAGTTGGCACGTCAGATGAATCTTCCCTCTTGCCAGATGATGTCATCCTGGTCACCTTTTCACCCACAGAACACATAGGGGCAAAGTGCAAAGAGTGTTACTCACGCGAAGGTCTCAGGCTTTTTGATTCGACACTTGTGACCATTGCTTCTACCGTACTTTCTCCAAGAAAAGATAGTAGAGAGTATTACAACTTGAAGGAGCTTTCGGAAACAAAGAAGAAGTGCTCGCACTGCATCTCATGGAAGGTCAGACCAGCCAGGATTTTTCCAAACCTTTTGGACTTGAGCAACAACGATATCACCTATGAGACATTTTATTCGGTCGAAACAAGTAAAATTGGCATTATTGAACACAACGGGAAGAAAAACTGTGTTCAATGTCTCTTTTCTTATTGCGAGATTTTTTATGCCGAGCCCGCATATAATAAGATATGGACCACTAACGTGAGTCCAAATTCGTTTCGATGCAGCTTTTTATGTGACAAAGACCTGGTCATCAATGATGTACAAGCAGCTTATCTCCCGCCAAGACCAATGAAATTCTCTGAATATGATTTCGAATTCATTTTGATAGAGAAATCCAGTAAGAAGGCACGTGTAAAGCTCATTTGAAATAGCTAGAAAAATGAGGAGCACTTGTTAATTATAAAAACAAGTTGCACTGAGGAGAAAAAAAATACATTCCTTACTTCTGGAAAGACCTGTTTCGTAAAGCATAGGCTCTAGCGAAAGACGTAACGCTCGCAGATCGCATTTTATGAAATTTGCTTCTGCAAAAGTTTGAGAAGGCAAAGTCTGACTTCAATCGAGAATTGTATACGGGTATCATCCGGTCCAATTCATCCTTCTATTCGGCCTCGCAATATCGCATTAGGCACAGAAGTTGAAAGTGGACGTGTTAAATCGATTCATCTTCCATGAGATGGCATATTACGATGAGGTCAACGCAATCGACAGCTACCAAAAGAGTCATGTACTCTATTGAGATGAAGAAAATATATTTTTGATCAGCCGACTGATGTGAAATATGTTGTGAGATAGCTGATGAAAGCTTTCATTTATCAATCTAGAAGC
This sequence comes from Albugo candida, assembly GCA_905220665.1. NCBI lineage: Eukaryota > Oomycota > Peronosporomycetes > Albuginales > Albuginaceae > Albugo > Albugo candida. The sequence goes on from CAJNAR010000179.1 coordinate 253,711, forward strand.
TTTATTGCAATTTACCAGTATTGTTTCTAGTATCTACGCACAAGTACACGAGCAAGATGGGTACAGAGATGGAGTAATGCAGCAATGAAACTATCAATGCGTATGTATGCTATCGGAGGAGCGATGGACGTTCAGAAAATGATTGTGCTGCTTCTAAATAGCTATCTGAACATTTTACGTCTATCAATCATGTGATTAGAACGTATTTGGTAGCGATGTAATGCAGACAAATGTGATCTTCAAGATAGGATCGAGAGCACGTACACACATGTTTTTTTTCAATATCAAACAATGCACAAAGCAATGAGGGTCAACCAAACAGAGTACATAGAAGCAACAACCATTCACCGTGAAACGAAGCCAGTAGAGTGACCGTTTCTAATACAAGTGTTATACGCTGGTATATGGTGCGAGCAGCCTCATTAGTCAAAACAATCGGAAAACCTACCCTGACGAAAACATTATCATTTAAAGTCTCGATTGCGAGTATCAAGTTGATAAAGTCTATTGCTTAGCACTCAATTGCAAGCGTTCTATGCAAAAGTAAATATGTTTTGATAAACGACTTCCAAACACAACTTTTCCACAATCTGGGCTATATCAATAGGTCAAGCAGACTGAATGCTGACACTTACTAATGCATCATCCGCATTAAACCACGAAGATGTGTGCTAGCCATTGTCCGCAGCGCCAAAGTTCAACTGAAGGTGACGATGGTAGTGGAAGACGACAGAAGTGTTGCAAATAATGCAAATCGGTATCACGGGTACAGTGAACACATTTCAATAGTTCATGAGGTGATACCGTCGTCTTGATATTTATGTATGAGGCTTTTTCTTTACCAATGACGAAGTCTCATACATGTAACTATTTGATGGAGTACAGACGATCGACGCAATATCAAACGGAAGAGGATCGAATGTGTCAGAGCCCCTAAAAATGATAAAATACGTTAGCAAAGAATTTCGTTTTTTGGTCAATAGCATGACCAAACAAATCGCATGCATCGAACACTGCTAGAATTGGCTACAACATTGATGAAGTACGAAGGTATGTATAAGCAGCGTTGAGAAGAGCTTGTAAGTTTGGCTCTTCAAGTCATCACTGTGCTCCAACCAGTCCTAGATCAAACGCTGTGTCGTTAGAATTCAGACGTCAATTACCTTCGCGCTTCTGGATTATTCTTTTGGCAAGCATCGAAATTCGAAGTAAATGAAGTTGACAGCGAAATAGAGAGCTCTAATTTCAAAATTTGCCACCTCTAGTAAGCGTAGACAAAGGATGAAGAAATAGGTCGCTAGGGCGCTACAGAGCCAAGAATTTGAGTATCCGGTGGAAACGTCGAAATGATGCATATAACATTCGTTGATAATGGCAATAGCACACCAGTCGTGTTTGTCGAGGGTAAAGAGCTTAGAACAATCAACAAAATCAAAATACAAATTAGTGCAGAGTGTAGCGCTGACACACAATTGGCTGCATGCCCAATCGAATTAAGTCATATTGTTCATGCAGAATTACAATGGGGAAGTAAACATTTTTTTTGCCGAGAGTGAGATCCGATATCATTTGTACTTCCATGTTTTCTTAAGCATTGTTCCACCAAGTCAACACTCTAACCAGGAAAGGCAGCCAGCTTCACCGACGATAAGTCTTCTGGAAAATAGTAGACACGAGACAGCCTGAAAAAATGGCTAGCCATGTCACGTCATCTGCACCTTTTTCAGATCGATGCGCCCTCACTTTCGAAGATCGATATGTGGAATAAGATTTTGCTTCCAAACATGCATACAAAAGTGTGATCTGAAAATTCAGAGTAATGGAATACGAATAGGCTGAATGTCGCACGATCAGGTGGTGTCAGCACAATACATCGAGGTAGAGCTGTGTTGATATAATAGAACTGATTTTCTGTGAAGATCCATTCCCCAAAATTAATTCTACTAAGACACCAATAATGATATTGTAACCACTTACAGCCACAGATGACACCAACGACAATCACGTTGAACGATTTTCCTGGGTCATTATTCCTCAGGTAGGACCAAGAAACTCGCCTTTGAGAGGCCATAAATCGCTGATGAAGTTGACAAAAAGCTGCCGCAGTGACTTGAGAACTTGTAGCATCCTGCACATGGCATCATTTTTGAATATCAAACTGAACACTAACGTATAACTGGATGGTGGACTATCCTCTCGTCTAGTAGAGGAAGGCCGTACCTTCGTACGTGAGGGGATTCATACGCTGCCTTCTTTTTCACGGTGTATAACTCTCAACCATCGGAGCTGCTTTAGTTTAATATTCTTATGCTGATGGAATGATCCCACTTTTTTTATAGACAGCTGCAAGTGTACATCGGGAAGATATTGAAGCTTCTGCAAGACGAGTTACAGATCCGCATGAACATCGAGAGGGTTGACGTGCGCCAGGTGTTGAATGAGTCTCGATCGGGTACACGGTTTGGGAAATGACCACTGCACTTCACTAGTAATCTTTGTAATTACTGTGTATCCCCTTAGTGATAGTAAAAGTAGGTCTTGCATATTTACGAAAGGCGTGCTGTCCACAATCTTATGGACGTTGCGGAATTTGGCAAACTGGCTGTTCTGACGAAAGTCAAAGAATAGAATTTTTACTGATTGCATACGTCCGAAGGGAATATTGCAGCACGCAATTTGGCGGCTCGACTTATCATAGAAGCTTAGCACAACGGGTGCTTCCCATTGTATCTGAGACCATTCAACGATTTTCGCTCGTGTCGCTCATGTAGTTGTCGATGCAAGTCGAGCGTCGACGAGGTCTTGATAACAGCGGGCATCGTCGAGTCCGGCCCGTAATTTACTACCATTGAACCCTGTTAAGATAAGAACCGATGCAAAGTCATTTCTTACGGGCAGTCATGGTGCCATGGAGCAAGTGTCCCCGAACACGACTAATACTAGTTGTATGCAAGTGTGGCCTCGGAAATGAATTGAAAATACTTATGATTATGCTCAAGTTGAGGTAATCAGACGGAAGGATCACATTGACGTAATGGTAATCCGAATCGCTACGCAATCAAAGATGCTGTAATGATCGATCAAAAAGCAACGACAATGTTCGTGTACGCGAGAACGAGGAGCAAGAAAGCTATATATATTTACAGACAAGTCTCTTGTGCAAAATTTCGACGGCCACATGCATCTACATAAAGCCTAAAATATACTCAACGTAGCTGTCATGATTATAATACGGGAATCTGACATCAAATGGCTACCTGGTTTTTGCCTTCGCAAATTCTGATATATTCCAACAAATGATGGCAGCCTGCGATAAAACCTTAGTAAGGCCCCGGAATGAATTAAGCCTGATCAGTCCTCTTGGGTGCGATGCTCTGAAGACTGGACTTTCAACATGGAATACTCGTAAGGCGTACCTGAGTGAAATATGTGGCTATTGCTATAGAAAAACGTCAGAAATAATGGATCCTGCTTTTCCTGTTCGATTCGACAATGTAATTTACATCCAATGAGGCGAACATGTATTGAGGTAAACATCTCCGCAGCGAATTACATATATTTTTTGATGCGTAAGCAGTGGATCGACTCAGCATTACGTAGAGCAGCTTCGAGCTCGTTCTGGAGCTTCACAAGCATAGTATAATCGCACTGGTAATTGTCGGCCTTACACGAAGCGCTATCCATTAAACTAGTGCTCGTACTGGGAAGATTAAAATTGATAGGTTGGTCTTTTCCCCCTGGTAGTTTAGTGGTTGTTCGTAACGTCAGTATTGGTCTCATTTGACGCCGCATAAATCGAGTCTCTATTTCAAGATCAAGACGCCACTGAAAGCCAACAAATCGAGGTATTTGTAACCTCAACGGTCGGCTGGCCACATTGCGTATTTTTTTATGGTAATCTGCATAAACCTTAGGAAAGCAGCATTATGATAGATATCGTCGGTACTGCCCACAGCCGTTTCTGGTACCTGTTTCAACAAGCGTAGATTTGCTTGATTCAAACCACTTCCGCGGACTGATGCGATAAATTGTCTCTCAGATAAGTTAGACTGTGTAGAAAGATTAAGATAATGCAACTGTGATTCACATAGATTTATGAGTACCTTGCTTGTCTCTACAAGAACTTTGGCCAATGTTATCGTAGCTACTTCGATCTGTGATTCTTCCCACCCATATCTTTCTAATTCAGAATATTCTTATCATGTACATCACTTTTATAATAATGCTTCAACACACTAGTGATTCTGTCAAATCGAGCCTTGTCTTCATGCATGCCCTCGGTCAGCTTATGCGTAGCCATTGTGATCAGAGCGAGCACATCTTTTGGGCATATATAACATTAATAAATTATATCTAATGTGGACTTGAGATCACTTGCCTTCCTGATCCAACGTGTCTAATGATTTCATCTGCTTGATAATCTCTTGATTCCATGCTGTTATGATACACATAGCCAAAGGGAAAAAGAAGACTTTTTCTACCAATAAATGAGTAGATAATGCATAAAGGTGGTGTCACTCGAGAAAAATCACATTCCGCCAAATTGCTTCTAAAGAAGCGTGTTGCACGACGGTCTTGAAGCGAGCTCTACCGCAATCGAACCGTGACCGCTCTTACCTCCCTCTGTAATTCACTGTATTCAGTCAGCGCCAACTCGGGAAAAAGATGTCCTCAGCCGATCAGAGCATTGGCATGATGGATGGGGCATACTTTGTAGGTCGTAAAGAGATATTGGATTGGATCAATCAAACATGCCATACAAATTTGACAAAAGTTGAGCAAACCTGCACAGGAGCCATAGCGTGCCAGATTTTAGATTCATTGTACCCTGGAAAAGTACCAATGTCAAAAGTCGATTGGAGTGCAAATAAAGATTATGAGTATATACAAAATTATAAAGTACTTCAAAAATGCTTCACCAATTTGAAGATTGACAAGTATGTCGATGTCGACCGACTAATTCGTGGCAAGTATCAAGATAATCTCGAATTTATGCAGTGGTTCAAGAAGTTCTACGAGCTGAATGCAACTGGTTTATCATATGACCCCGTCGCTCAGCGAGAAAAAGGGAAAGGCGGAGTCCAATTTTCGAATAAACATCGAGGTGGCACTTCTTCAATGGCACCATCTCCGGCAAGTACAACATCACATGATTTGAGGCGGAGGAATACAGGTAGTTGCAATATTGCTCGAAATAATCTTCCATCTCGTACGCGGACAAATCGACCACCTGGTGCGCCTGCAATGATGGAGTCACAAAACGTAGTTACAATGGCCAACACAGCTTCACTTGCTGAAAAGGAAAAACAACTGACTGAAATCAAAGCTGCCAATGAACTGCTAACGGATGAAAACGGGGAATTACGAGCGGCGGTAAACGTTCTCATCATGTGACATGAGCAAAACTTGATCAAATTGATGTGTTTTTGAAACTCAAGGTGACCGGACTGGAGACAGAAAGAGATTTCTATTTCGGAAAGCTTCGTGATATCGAGATTTTATTACAGAATATAGAGGACGGCGAGCAAAATGCACTTGTTCAGGATCTTTTCAAACTATTGTAAGCAGTCTCGCTACTTTTAATCCACATACTGACGATCTGTCTAGATATGCTACAGAAGATGGGGTCACACCAATGGATGAATGCACTGATGTCAATCTTCAACTGTCGTCGCCAGCAGAACAGTAGATTGAATTAGAAAAATGGCAAGAATACGATCACGTAGCTGATTGCTGATACACAAATCATGTGTTCTACTTGGAATGTCGTCTGAAATGATATTGACAGCATCGCACTTTCATTGCTTCCGACGTGCGTTGCATCAAAACAGTTTTTTACCGGTTTACTGCTACGGCGTATCTAGATCTTATTACTACAAATAAAATAGGTGCTCGATCCAGTGTTACTCTATATTGAAGCGATAAGTCAAATACAATGAGCTCTACTGAAATTGCGTTACGTAAGAACTCAATCGGTCTCAAACAGACTTGCAACTGCATTCTTACTACAATTACTTGTAGCACCTCCTTCTGGCTTATTGTCTTTCCTTACAGGCGGTATTGGAGGTATATTGATGCCTGATCGATCGGCATTGTGCGAGACCTCACGCAACTCTGTAGGCATGTGCCTGGTAGCTACGGGGCATCCAATGGATCTTATAAAGGTGAATATGCAAACAATGGAGAAACCGAAAGCTGGGGAAGCGCCAATGTATAGCAGTGCTTTGGATTGTGCGAGAAAGATTGTTGCAAAAGATGGCGTACGTTCCTTTACATTGACGCATACGACCAGGCCGACATCCAATATTTAGATAAAAGGGTTGTATCGCGGAATGTCAGCACCACTTGTGGGGGTTACACCAATATTTGCCGTTTGCTTTTGGGGGAATGATATGGGGAAAGCCTTGGCGGTCCGCTCTTGTGATATCTTACATAACAGCGTTGAGCGTCTGATGTGAGTGTATTTCTTACAGAGAGCAATATGCAACACTCCATCTGACAAAAGTTTAACAATGGGTCAAATCATGTTTGCTGGTGGATTCTCAGCGATACCAACCACGGTCAGCAAACGCCTTCGTCACTAGCACTTTATTATTCATCATACTCAAGGCTTGGTGATTATTGACGGGTTCAGGTTGTAATGGCTCCAGGTGAGCGACTAAAATGCTTACTTCAAATACAAGCCCAAGCTGTCGCGAAAGGAGAGCCCAAGTTGTACGATGGAATGCTTCATTGTGCAAAGCAGTTGTATCGCACTGGTGGGATTTCTAGCATCTTTCGCGGATGGGAAGCCACATTGTTACGAGACGTACCGGGGTAATATCTCGTACATGCTTCTCGTACCTATGATTCTCAATGACGGAATCGAATATAGGTCAGTAGGATACTTTGGGGGATTTGAAGGTATCAAACGCTTAATGACACCAGCTAACCAAGATGCTGCGCAACTGAATGCTTTTCGAACTTTTGTTGCTGGTGGCTTTGCAGGTATATTGTGACATATTTATACGTTTGAAGTGCCCATAGGTTTTTGGCACTAGGAATCATAAACTGGGCAATTGCCATTCCAGCTGATGTTATCAAATCACGCATTCAAACAGCCCCGGAAGGAACTTACCGCGGAATTATTCATTGCTATCAAATTCTGATGAAAGAGGAGGGTGCAGGTGCTTTATTCAAAGGCATCGGGCCGGCAATGGCAAGAGCATTTCCAGCAAATGCTGCATGCTTTTTAGGAGTCGAATTTTCGCAAAAGCTACTTCGATATCTGGGAATGAAGTGAAGTGCGAATAGAAGAGATTCGAAGATGTAGAATGGGAAGCAAACCGATTCAATTGACACAGCTTTGTTGGTTAAGGTTTCCTCTGCTATATCCTTAAATCTCACTTCTTTGTTGGTTTCTCGGCTTCCACAATTACCGCAGGTGTTGCGCGCACAGCCTTTCTCTCACGTGCATTCTTGGCCCGTTCTTTTCTTGCTTCTGATTGCTCACGAAGAGTTTTCTCACGATGGCGTTCAGCCTTCAGTTTGTGGATGGTTTCCATCAGAACGCGCTTATTTTTGAACTGGTTACCTTTACTGCGCATGTACAGCTCGTGATATAGGAATTTGTCGATCTTTTTTGCCTCACGATATTTGCGGAGTAGACGACGCAAGACGCGCATTCGACGCATCCAGATAACCTGTAAACTCACAAAAAGTCATGCACTCGCACGTATCATCAAGCTTCCTGTATAGATATTCACACACCTTGAATGGTAGACGGGCATTGGCAGTACCACGGCGCTTTCCGATTCCTGTATGACGACCCTTTCTCTTGGCTTCATTCCGCTTTTGAAATCTCGCACGAGAATGAATCACTTGAGGTTTCCTTATCACGAATCCATCTTTCACAAGTTTACGGATGTTCTCTCGAGAATTGGCCAACGCGATCTCATTCGACTCATTGGGGTCGAGCCAAATTTTTCGCTTGCCGCATTTCAAAACGGAAGCAGCCAAGCTTTATCACACCAGAAATAGAAAGTAGGAATATAAAGAACTTCCGAGTAGGAAACAATGCTTACCGTTTTTGCAATCTCAAGGAAACCATTGCTGTTTTTAGTGCCCCAACAAGAACTTACGTGGTGTCCACTGAAAATTCGAGGTTTTCTGACATGCTATTGGCTGTTTTACTTTTTTAATAACCAATCGTGCTGTACGCTATACGTCGATTTATACCCACTCACAGTAGTCATGAATTCTCTAGTGGCTGTATTATCTTCCAAAATAATTTTATGCTTAAAGTGTGAATATATCTGCGTTGCGCGCTGAAAATGCATCAAGAAAATTTCAGCAGCGATTTAAATACGATACTACTACATCGCGGTACAGTCTACATGCAAACACGCCTGTCGTGCATTTGAGTTAAAGTAGATTGCGATGTCAGTCGACGCCTAGCTTGTTCGAGGTCGCATGACTTGCGTTTTTCACACAAGGCGATAAAAACTGCAAATGATAGTCTTCCGTCATTCATAAGTTGCGGGTACATGTGCGCTGTGCTTCCATTGCATTGCATAGCAAATATTTGAATTTTTTTGAATATTGAAACTCGATGAACGTACCAAGTTAAACACAAAGACTGACGGAGACAAGTCATCATCATTTTCAAAGCAGTCCAGAAAACTGTATTCATAATCAACACTATGACCTTATGCGGTATATTGACTTATCGTTTCTTATGTCAGCCCCATGGCGTACTTTATGACTTGATTCTTCAATGGTTCGACCGCATTTAATGAGGTCATTCCAACATTGCGAGCGAGCGCAACAGCGTCGGGTGAAGGACCAAATAGCCGTTTGAATCCGTCCATAACAAGTGCCATCATTACATTTGCTTTCTTGCGTTTCTTCTCATATTCTTCCAAAAAGATGGGACTGGAGAGACTTTCGCCGCATAGTACTCCTTCAGCTAACACGTCCACAAGTGCTTGGGCGTCAGCTAGTCCCAAGTTGAGTCCCTGACCAGCCAACGGGTGTATTGCGTGTGCTGAATCACCCACCAAAGCAACCCCAGGACGGCAATACGTGATCGCGTGACTGAGCTTCAATGGGAATTGGATTCGGTCGCCTGTGATTTCTGTCACTTTTGGTGGTGCTTGAAACGGATCGGCCATAGCTCCGACGGCCATAATCGTTTGTGTTGTATTCGTCAAACCTTTGACCAGATCAGAGAAAATAGGAAAGTCGGGATATGTGAACGTTTCAGCAACTCTAGGGGGATCCAAGAGCGCTTCATTCAACCGCTGACAAAATTCTTTGGATGACAATTGCGTGAGATCAGCTGCCATTTCTGCTGAGCACGACCAAACAACTGAGCTATAACCATCTCGCATAGGCAAGAGAGCCAGCGGACCGGTGGGAAAAAAGCGTTGCCATGCGGTGATATTGGGTCCATCCGTTCGTACTGTGGCCACTACTGCGACTTGGTCATAGTCCCATCCCCAAGTTCCCAAATTCGATAAAGTACGAATAACCGATTTCCCCCCATCTGCCGCAATGACTAATTTGGCGCGGAATTCGTCGCCATTTTCCAGTCCGATATGTGATACATAATTTGCAGCGTCAGGTGGACAATAATGTTTCACTTTTGCTGGAATATACGTGTTGAAACATCGAAAGTTTTGTTGTAACTCTTCCATTCGTTGCTGTAGTGCACTGAGAAGAACTTTATGCTCGACCACGTGTGCCAAATGTTTTTTTCCTGCTTGCTGTGCGTGAAAGCGAATATGGCCATTGCCGACTGAGTCCCAAACTTGCATATCTTGGAATGAGAAGAAATCGTTAGGTAACAGTTTATCCCAAACACCGCAGGACTTGAGCAAATTTCTTGAGTGGGGGGTGATGGTGTACGCGCGCAAGTCAGGCGCTGAATCATGACGCTCACTCTGATGTGTTGAACCACTATCTTGCATATTAGATCCTCTGTCTGGATCTGCGGTGGGAATTTCGGTAGCAACCAAAGCAATTTTTTTCGATTTGAAAACAGGATTCGATAGCAGCTGGCACGCAACAGTTTTGCCAACAACTCCTCCGCCTACAATCGCAATATCGTAATGCGATTGTGAAGAGGTCGTACATGTTTTGATCAATTGAGAAGAAATAGGGATGCTTCGCACGTAGCGATGTCTGGCAAGACTCGCGATGTTGATTGCATGACGACGAGAAATCGTAGAAACTTGTCCTATCATTCTTGACGAAATGCCGATGCAGTATACGTCCAATCAAAGCACACCAAACAAGCCATTTCTAATTTCAAATCATGAATGTTGACTGGCATCACAATCTTCCGCATACTTTGTCTAAGATTAAACGACTCATCAAAAAAAAGCAGTGAAACAAAATTGCTGTTTGCTCCTTGAGCTCTATCAAATATCGACAAGAGATTACATCTGATAGAGAAGTAGTGCTTATACTACGTAATTTAGTTATGCTGCGTTGACCTGGCTATCTATATGATTCTGTCAGTTCTCAGCCATCAGCTCAAACTGCGATGTCCGTTTTATAACTTTCATCCAACCTTTGGACTAAATATGATCAACCAAGTGATATGCATCGTAAAGCAACCACGCACGCGATCATCGTCACTCAATTCGCACCGATCTTAGGTTTCAAAAGCTCGGCATTATGGAAGTTCTTAACCTATGCAAACTACACACGGGTGCGTGTAAAGTAGCGTCAGACAATTCAATTTTCGAAATGTCTAGGCTGAACAGCAAGCAGGCGAGCCCAGTACGGAAATAGATGCTATATCTTACTGTGGAAATCAAGATGACAAAAAGAGCGGGATGAGAATTCTTTGAAAGATATAACTACTGACATCTAATCAGCTTTGCTCAAGATGAATTGAAGATTATTTTCCGATCACATCGACACAAAAGGTATTGCTTGATTTAGATGCATTTGGGCAAGAGTCTCGGTTCATTATTTTTTGGCGATAATATAGGATAAAATCGGATGTTTTACGTAAGTGAATCGCTTGATCCACCTGTTGATGCGATAATTTTTCTGAGTGATACAGAGCAGAAAAAAAGGGCGTAGCCTTGGTCAAATCTTCTGTCCAGATCGAGAATCTTCCAATAGTTTACGATGACTACCAGCTATATGGTTCATGAATTCATGCACTGAGTTATTCTGTCAGTTGACCTCAGTACAATCGATTCAAATCTCAGCAGTATCACGAGACGGTAATCAGCATCACACTCAATGCTTGATGATATAAAAAAATCTACTTCGATTAGTCACTAATAGGATCGTCTCCCCCCTACTATTCCTTTTTAGCACCCAGTACTTCTAATGCCTAATGAAGTCGGATCAAGGAATAATGAAGAGGAAGGGTGATTCACGCTGTTGATGCTAATCTTTCACTATTTGAGAGCCTCGTTGTCTTCATATTCATTAGCTTCTAATATGCATTGACTTTATGAATAGAAATATTATATCAGTTCAATCTGTTCATCTAATAGTGCTTGCTATTCATTATATATGGCGATAGAGTGGGTTTCTTAGCTACGCGGCATCCATTATATTTTTACTGCGAATAGTCTCGATGCATTCTTTATCTATCATTTGTACTGATGAATATCTGTTTGCACTATACGATACACATCGCATTCATATGGAAAAAGCTGCAGCCGTCGTGGGATGCTTATGCTCCACCGCGTTGTTTTGACAATCAATCGTCATAAAAAAGCGTAGTAAGTCCTCAAGCCCCATGAACACTCTTGTATAAAATAAAGAATCAACTCAGAAGCACTTGCGAGTTTACGTTATATTCACACGCTACATTGAAGGCAAAAGTGGACCTACACAAGAGCCACAATGCCACAACCAACGTTGTGAATTGAGGTTTTGGAAATGTGCGCATGTATACTAAATAATCTTACTGCTAATTTCACACTAATCAGAGAAACCTCAAGCGAAGCTTGTTTTTTACACGAAATTTCACGAGCTTATCGATAAAGATCAAATGTATCGCGACCTTTTCTTCAGCTGTATTATATTAGAATGCTGCATTCGACTGAATATATTACGCCGCGCTTCACACTCCACAGTAAATACTGAACCGATGTGCTGGAAGCGCAGTAGGATGTTTATGTCTAATACACCGTGCTCTGATTGTCGATTGATATGTGCAGCCGACGACTTCGAACGACACTCTTAATTATCTTTACCTAGGTACTTATGTTGTATTTGTAATTTACTGAATCGACTCAACTTCGTTTTCTTGCGATCGGAAGAGCGGTGAAACTGAGTGTCCCCCGCAACGGTTTTTGGATCAACATGAACAAGTCTAGGATAAGGTATTTGATGGTGTAATGCAATATCAACCTGATCATGACCTTTTTGTATTGCGTCACAAATTTTATCATCGTGCATCAAATGACGGTTAGCTTCAAACTTTTTTCTTAACTCAATTTGAATCCACTGTTGCTCATGAATGCCACCTTTCCCTACATGTTTGCAGATGATACGAATCAAATTGATGCAAGGCCATTGTTTATCGGAAATGTGATGTTGACTCACATGTTTTTGCAACGCGCAAGACACGTCGGAATAACGCAATTGCTTTTAAGCGAGTTGACATCGTTAGGTATGTTTTTAAGTTCGTTATGTTCTTTACTGATGCACAATGGAATTGCTATTTCCACCCACCACGTGACTTTCTGACCAATCAGATAACGGCGCTATTTCCAATCAACTTTTACTATTCACACCCACCACGTGGCTTTCTGCCCAATCCGATTCCGGCGGTATTTCCACCGCACTATTCCAAGATATGGGTACAGTTTCACGGTCCTGTATGCCGATTGAAAATATCAGAACTCATAGTTGCACACCTTTCTATGATCCCCATTCTAGATCAACCAACTTTCTCATGCATTTCGTTGTACCGCGTCGTTCAGTTGACCCACACGAGCTATGATAAATATACTATTCTGGCCTTGCTCCAAATGACCACTTTCGTGATTTTTAACCTACATGGTTTGCTGCTATTGACAACAGCGAATAATGGCTATGGATTATCGCATATAATTCAAGTAACCAAAGCAGCGAAGACGCACACGTACAATGTCTTCTAGCATCATATCCTGTGAGCTATGCTTGCAATCAGTCTCTCTAGAACGTGGATATTTTCCATGTACGATGAAAACTCGTCTTCGCCGCACACAATCGTAAGGTACTGATACCAGAATCGTCTCCTTGACACGAATTTGATTTCTTGTCACTTTCCGTAAGACCATATTAATACGACCCTACGTATTCTAGATTAATTTGAAGACATTTGATCCCATTTTACGGCACTCCAACATACACTGCTGCTTTCTCCAACTTTTACTTGGAAAGCCTTGATTTTGATTGTGTTCTTTCTCCTTTTTTTGACGTCCTCTAGCAAGGACAGCAAAATGCTACACACTTGAAGCTTTTCCGTCCTTAAGAATACTGGCAAGACTTGGCTTGCAAGTTGAAGGTTCCGCAATGCGTTGGAACAAAGCAAAGTGACCAAGCGCTTAAAGTGCTCGTCCTGACACATGATCTTTGCTTGGGTATTGCTAAATCGCGCAATTTAAAAACTTTGGCGATTCAGATCTTGGCGTTCACTCAGAGTGAAAATGTTGAAATCGATGGTGCTGAAAATCGTTCCATCCATTGAATACGTTGTCACGTCGGTCCGCAAACGATAAACTAACGAACAAGATGTCTTTTTCCTTCACTGAATGGACTAAAGTATTCTACGCAAGACTTGCTAGGTCGTGGAAAGAATCGTATGTCAAATAGAGCGTCTTCGAATAATAAAACACAGAATAAATCGTGCGTCTAGGACTTGAAACTCGATGATCCAATATGACTGTTCGTTCCTGAGCATAATTATTAATGAAATGCATTGCTATCACAGGATTTGACTGCGAGACACACACATTGTGTGCTACCTCAACTCATTTGAGATTCTATACTGCAATTTAGTGGGTAGGTGAATTATCTTATATGTCCTGCGCGTTCAAATTGACAGCATCAACAATTTGGGAAGAAGCGAGTCCCTGGAAGACGTGGACTGTATCTCGTCATAGGGGATGCAAAGTTTACGGATGAGTCAAGTGACTTTTATCTATCTGCACTCCTTTCGATCGTCATACGCAACATAGTTTCCAAGTTACCGATTTCTGCTCGGGTTCGAACTAATGCCACAGAATGACAAGTTGCATGAGAATGCATTCTGTAATGGATGATTTATATTGTTATCTTAAACTAGGATCCAGTAAAGCTTCAGAAGATTGGTAGAAGAGTTGTATCCGATAGTTCTCACGATACCATAAGCTTTCTAACCATTAAATCGTTCCTATGACGCGAAGAGAGCTGTTCTTTTTCCGCCTTTGGTGCGTTCGACGTAGGCATCGTTTCTCATTCGTTGCATTCTATGCCAATTATACATTTTATGGAAATAAAATGCAGAACAGACTGATGAATAGGTTCAGTTTGTAGTACTTTAGCAGCAATCACAGGTTTAGAATGTGAATACAAATCTCTACAAAATACGCATTTCCGATTGTGCGCCATGGGATACTTTCGCACAATGACTGTGCTCGCTACTTTGGTGTCGTGTCACTCATTACCGTCACAACTTCATGTACTGACCAAAACGTATCATTTTGAGATACAACAGCAGGATTCAGCAATGCTAAGGGATGCATTTCACGATTGTCAGCTTTGCTTGCTGTCAAAAGCTGGTGTCGTAAAGTTACGCATCACGGAACCGCGATCGGATCAATTCGTAGTTTATATCACTGCTTCGCAAATGGCTTTTATACGTGTGCATAGTATCTGCCATTATGAAAACGTTTGTGACAAACTGCAACTATCCGAGAGTTCTCATTTCGCGAGTGAGATCACGAAATCTATTCCTAACACGATTGAAATTGAAGGGAACGAAAAAGCAATCGTTTGTCTCACTCAGCTCCACGAAGTTGTCAGCGAAAGATGCAGGATGTGTCTTAGACAGGCGAGTGATTCGAAAAGTATGGGTGAATTCTTAATCTCATCGTCGAACGATTTTCATTTTGTGTATGTCCTACGCTCATATCGTCGCAAAGATTCCATAGCCGAAGCTTGCACAGTTTCCAAAAATTGCGAGAATGTACTGACAAATGTGTATAGTGATCATCTATGCAATGCGGTTCACAACATGGGAGTCCTGAATCATTATGAGAACCAGGGCATCACGGTTACCAATGTCGATGTGAACGCACATAATCAAAATGAACCAAGCGTTCACTGCGTAGTGGCTACATCATTTTCAAATAAAAGGATGGATTATCACGAATCAATAAAAGATTGTATGACGTGTTTAGCAGAGAAAACACACGCATTTGTGCACTGGATGAGGATTACCGCCGCGCGTCGGCGCAAAACGTATCTCATGTTTGCTTCAAAAAACCACATCAATGACCAGCGCCCGTATAATTGTGCTACTTGTACAATTGAAAATGTGGCAACCGAAAAATGTTACACAGGATACGACATACAATTTGACACGACACCAATTGTCGACCAAATCTCTGTTTATATGGATCCGATTACCACAAGTAACAGCCCGCTAAAGCATTTCAGCACATGTATCATCATTGAATATGAACCTGAATTTGAGGGCAGCTGTACGAGTTGTCTTTGGAGCTTTTTATCGCCTAAAGGTCCGATTCGAATGTCGAATATAGAATCCAACGCTTTCGTCAATCTTGATATTGATCCGATGCATCTAGCAAGTTGTATTACAGCTCGTGATAATCGTGCCTGCACGAGAATTTCCTATGTCGACTATTGGATCTGCCTAGGGCATGAACAGCAAACACAAGGATACCATCAGATGCGAGCTGTATCAGTGACTTTCAGAAAAGACTATAGAAGCTCTTCTCTTATCAGTAAACAACATGAGATGGGCGGCAGAAACATGCGGACGGAAACGCGTTTACTATCAGCTACAGTCGGTGGTCGAATGGACTCTTTGCAAACGGTGTTGAAGGAGTTGGATCGAGAATTGATGGATCGTAGCCAATCGCATCACAGGAGATCATCGGAAGCAGCAACAGGCTCTTCCAGCAACTTGAACGATGTTGAACCGCCTCATACTATCATGGTGCTGAAGTATTCTGATAACAAATGCTTGATGTGCCTTGCTCTCAAAATGAATGTTCTCGCAATATCCACTGTCAAACAGCTCATCTGGGTAAAGGCAGAAGTGGAAGATACAATGAGGTGTGATTGTGCCTGGATCCGTTCTGGAACATTCATTTTTGTAAATTTGGGTTCAATGCGGCCTATACCCGTAAATCACCTACAGCGGTACTTCTTCACGACAATTCTTAATTCAATATAAAACGATATCTGAGCGCTTCAACTCGTATATTTTGACACGTGAATGTCAAGATAACAAATTGGGATCTCGTATACATTCAAATGTGTACTCCCGCACGACGTACGACACAGATGAAAGCGTACCGCTTCGATCGCTATCCCCTTCATCCGTCCCCTTGTTTGATTAGACGTCTCCCTTACAATTAACTTATCGTCGCTCGACCTGCTAACCGAAAGAAATGATGGAACGACGCTGGGGCTTTTGCGAGAAAGGTGTTGAACATCGCGTGTAACCTACTGAAAGTAATTGGACACTGTTGTCCTTCTACAAACAAACTAATCCAAATTAAAAGAAAAACAATGGAATCACGCGAGACGCATCGGATTAATGCTAGAATGGGCTCATCTGTGTGGATATATAAAGTCGAGCTAAAGTCAACTTAAAAGATTGCGTAACGAGCGCACGGCCAATGTTTATCACCATCAAAGTATTTGAATAAACGAATTAAACGGAAGTAGTCGCCTTGAGACAACGCAAGTGGAATCTAGTAGGGATGTCACCATAGAGACGCAGTGTGGTGTTGAATGTGCAAAAGTCGTGCGAGAAGGAACGAAAGAGATATAAAAACGTTCATGCTGCTGATAGTCCCCAGGATCTGCTTCTGTCTAACGGCACCTTCTTCGCAAAATTCAAGATATGTTTTGGAGGCAGCATTGGATGGATTTGGTGTATTTCGGATCGTTACTACGTTATTAATCTTGCGATTTGACGGGGGGTTCCCACAGCTTGTGTTCTGCACTCAGTAAAATATAAAATTGAGTAATAATTGCCAGATAATCTTACCCAAATACACAGGTATCACGCTTAATTCATCTTCCGCTTGCTCAATGAGCTCTTCCAACTGCCCGCAGTTGATTTCCTTCTCTATCACATCTTCCTGCCGCTCAAGTGAGTCCCAGATGTTGGAGTATTAAGGACTATTTACGCACATTTTCGTTGTCTTCAACAATTTTGAGTCGAAACTTTGTGATTCGCTCGACTGCATCTCTGTAAGCAGCATCCTCAGGGAGCACCTGAATCTGTAAGCTGGGTGCGCAAAGACAGCGGGGAATCGACGGAGTTTATACCTTTACTTCTTCAAGTGTTCTCTGATATAGATGCACCAAGTCTTGCCGTGCGTTTGGATTAACTGCAAGCCCAACTAGTCCAGTAGAAGTCTTCCGCACCGCTGCATTTAGTGCTCGGGTCACCCACATGTTGACGATGTACCGTTATCTGTGGAATACAAGTCGGATCGGCAGCACATTTCGATAATGAACAAAGAAAGCAGCCGTAAATCGCCATCGACTGATAGCACGAGCCTCAAGTGCGCTTGGCGCATCATAGGTCGTGAATGTAACGAGACCAATCTCGCTTTCCTCAACTGCAAGGCGGAAAATGATCATCCCACGGCTTGCTTATCTCAGGGCGAAAAAGCAGTTGCGTGTGGACTACGAGTGTAATGAAATAGCGCTGACCTTTTCTATTGAATTGGTATGATGAGAATACTCAATAGACTGCGGACAATCGAAGAACAATGTGGTGAAGCGTTCGCGGCATATAACGCCGCCATGAAAAAGAACTGGCATCAGTTCGACGAGTGTCGTAAAGAGGAAGCTGCATTGATTGCATGCTGGAAACAGAAAGCTGAACAGGTATTTCTTTGAGTTTACTGAATAATTCAAAAGTGAACGACTAATTTGGATCTTGATGTAGAGAGCTAAACAGGACAGCTAGCTAGCTCATCGAGCAGTTTGGAGCAGACGGATAAAACCTCACGTGGCTGAATAGTCTAGATACCTGCATTCATATAGTCACAATATAAACTGTTGCTTGGAATTCGCACAAGTTTTATTAGATCAAAACGACCTGATACTTCTAGCCGATTTGAGTCGAAAGCATGCAAAACTAAACGGTCTCAATAAGCAAACTAGAGAGCTGTCTGACGTGCGAGTTCAGTTAGAGCCATGTCGCTCTCGCCTTTTCCACGAATATATCCTGCAAGTGCAAATGTGTCGGATTCGCCAGTAAATAGTCCGTGTTCGTTCACCCGACCGATGCTAATCTGGACGGATGATTGATCTTTGGCCGCTATTATTCGATTTGTCCATGAGCTACACAGTAAATGAAGACATTAATTAAATACAGCAATGGCTTATGTGTCTGATGTCAGCAATACCATTTACGTGGGATATAGATATCGATGTTTTGTCCAGCTTCGTTCTGCATTTTTAATCCCAATTAGACTTTGCGCTAATCTCCAATCGTTCAAAACATAATGCTCACACTATTTCACCAAAGCCTAGTTCTAATTGCACACACTAAACTTGCATCACAGGAAGGAAGTTGTGCCAATGGAACAAAATGTGGTTGCCCAATACAATTCGATGAAGTCAGAAGTCCGTCAGCTCGCGGAAAAAATGGCAGAATTACAAGCAGAGATTGCGGAGCATGATCGAGTTATCATGACACTGCAAGGTCTACCATCTTCACGCAAAGCATTTAGAATGATTGGAGGTGTCCTGATTGAACGAACTGTTGAAGAAGTTCTTCCAGCTGTGACACTCAATCGCAATGGAGTTGCTCAAGTTTTGGAGCAGTTAAATGCAAATATTCATCAGAAAGAAGCAGCCGCAAATGAACTACAGGTAGAGGGCTGTTTTACACATACAATTTGAACCTGCTTCACTAAAGCTTACAGATGTTTTTTTTATACATAACAGCGCAAGCATAACATACAAATGCAACCTTGAAGAATGTAGCTATAGAAATCTATTAAAGATGACTGCATCTGTCTTTGCAGCTTTAGGTGAAATACACTATTTTCGATCCTTGGTTTTGAGGTTAAACTGTCGATTTTACACCATCAAATTTTAGATTCTAAGATGAATCGCTTCACGACATTACTCCGCCCGCTTTCACGCGCTTGTGTACGCAGTCCAAATACAGTTCGACCGAATGTACGTTTCGCACGTGACCAATTCCGTTTCTTCTCTGCACAAACTTTTTTGGATCGTCACGAAGTAAGTGATCGTGTTCTTTCGGTAATAAAAAACTTTGAAAAAGTGGATGGAGACAAAGTCACCGACGCTGCTAAATTTGTGGATGATCTCGGTCTTGATTCGCTGGATGTGGTCGAAGTGATAATGGCTATGGAAGAGGAGTTCACGATCGAGATTCCAGACAACGAAGTGGACAAGCTAACGACACCAGCTCAAGTGATTGAATACGTTGCGGCACATCCGATGGCCAAGTAGTTTGAAAGAGATGTTCAATATACTACAATCTTTTTTAGCGCTGTCAACGCTTAAGAGCTAATGGCCTTTAGCGATCATAAACGGCCGCCCTCTAATTTTCTTTAGGCTTTTGCAATTGTTTCAAAATATCACTAATTTGGTTGCGGACTATCGGCTGTCCTGTAGCTGTACGTGCACTTAGCATCGCATGCCTTTTTTTGCGAACTTTGATGGTTTTCTGAATGTTCTCGTGCTTTTGTTTCTTCAATTCAATTCCTTCCTCACGCTTGGACTTTATTTGTTCGGCTTTTCTCTTCGCTTTGAAGAGCGGATCTGGTCGATTGTTAATGAGAGGCTTTTTCCGTTGGGTTTCTGATACCTTTACAAACATTAGAGAGCGTCTCTGCAGTGAAATAGACCACGTACTTGATTTGTGAGTGTGCTAAAGAATTGATCGTAAAAACTCATCGACCCATTGCTACTTTGTTGTTCGCTCTTGTTCTTCGCGATCTTTTCGCGTGTACGCTTCCATTGACACTTTCGTATCATTTTCTGCTTTGATTCAGACTTATCTTTCCTCCTTTCACATCGTTTTCCATTCATAAATCGCGTCAAACTTACTGCTCCATTTTTTCCACGCGATTTTTCCATTTGTTAATATTTTCTGTATTGATTGGTCGGAATGCTCGCTCAAGTAAAATGCACTCGAAATTTACTCTGTTCCAACTGGCAAAGTAATGGACAATTAACCATGCAAATTGCAGGCTTTTCAAGTAGAATTGACCATGCGATAACACAGATACCTCCTCCGTCTCCTGGTCGAGGAATACTTGGGCGCGCTGCTAATTTCGACATCAGAAAAAGCAAAAATGGGATCAAATCGTGGAACTGGCTATTCAGTTTGCTGGGATACAATAACAACGATGATAAATTGTATCGGGAATCCGTCAAACTACTACAAAGCTGTGTGAATCAGTCGGCCGTACCGAATTTGTATCATGCGATTCGACTACGTCCCGATTTTCGCGGTCAGCAAGCACTTTTAATGGCTCATGTTTGGCTCGTTCATCGTCGACTTGGAAAGCAAGGAGAAGCTGGGAGAGTCTTACAAGAAGGTGTGTTTGATCGTCTTTGGGAAGAAACGGTATCGCGTATTCGTCATCAAAAGGTGTCTGAACTCACAGTCAACAAATATTTGAAACAAGTGCAGCAGGTGTGCTTTAATGCTTGTATTGCTTACGATACGGGTCTTGAGAGAAGTAAGGATGATTTCAACACAGCGATTCGATGTCATCTGTTGGCAGAAGACGACTTACATGTTCCAGATGAACAGTACGTTCAGATGACGAGTAAGTATCTTTGGCAGAATATGAAAATGCTGGACAAACTTGACGAGAAATACCTTAAGAAAGGAGTCATTCCTTGGGATCACGTACCGGATATAGCGGGCTTCAAGCAGCTCGATGTCGTACTGATCGGACAGAAATTTGGAAATTGGAGGACTGCGTTGGACAATCGTGGCAAGATGTATTACTGGCACTCTGAGAGTCGATTGTCGGCTTGGGAGCTTCCAGAAAAGGACACAATGGCGCAGTAGCCGAAAGAAACACAATTAGGAAATCAATTATTCTGCCTTTCGAATTTCACATTTTTGGAACGGCAAATGGACCTCCACCGATACCGACATCAAAACATTGTGCATCTTGTGACTTTTCAAGGGATTTTACTTTGCCACCTGATAGCTCCACACTTTGTTTTCTTTGGTTTGATCTCTCGAAGCGGCTGCGACAAGCCCATAATCCCAACGATGGATTCGAGATATAATAAAACTCTTCAGTGCCATCTTTGGTTGTGTTGTAACCTTCTTTGAGATCATCAATCGAGTACTTTTGTAGCATTTCTGCCAAATCTCCGTATTCGAACCCAACGCTTTCAATCTCCTCTTGGGTCAAGAATCCTGTACAATATCGGATACGAAATCGACCTTCAGAGGATCCATGAATCAGGTGGGCAGCAGCGCTCAGATTTTTCATCAGATCGCGGCTCTGGTCCAAATACTCAAGTATCTCCTATCGATGCTACATCTCAGTATTGGTATGTCAGTCCCCTTTCTTACCGGAGTTGTTCGGTACCCATACTTTCGGATCAGCTCGTCGATCCGCAAGTCTTCACCAAAGTGCTTGACGCCAGGTGCAAGTATGATCAATTCACCGTCATCCGCGATCGCCATCCTTGTACGATAAATACTCTTATTGCCCAGCCAAGTCGATTTGTACTCCTCTGGATGCAGATAGACCACAACCTGCAAGCATTCTCGATAATCGCAATTTTGAATGAGACTTTTCGCGTACTCTTTTCAATGGTAATTCGAGTAACTTGAAATTAACTTCCAGAGATAACGCGGACGCTCGTAGAAAGCATTCTTCGTCATCACCGATGAAAACTCCACGGGTTACAAGCTGTCCATCCTCGCTACAAGCCAGACATTGGAATGGCGAAATCAACGAATATTATACGACTTACGCTCGTGAAATTACTGTTTGAATGTATAACAGAGGCAGATCATTGAGGAAATGCTCGGACGCGTAATTCAGCACTTGACGTAATGGATTATTGGCACGCCCCATCATACGTTCCATGCCGTACACTGCCCCGATGAAATGGGAAAAATTGATAGCATCACTTCCTCCTGTGCCGACAAAAATATTTTTGTTGTAATTTGCCATTCCCATCACTTCGTGTGGAACTACTTGACCGATCGAAATGATCAAGTCATGCTTCCCATCCCATATCTGCAATAGAAATTGGAGTCAGATAACTTCTATAGAGACGATAACGCACTAGTTTGTTGATTTGAGCTGGCCATGGTTCATGAACTTTGCCATCGCTGGCGGCCGCGACTAACTCCGATGGAACCATGCCAATTGTCACAACATCATTTCTAGCAGTAACATTTTGTGAATGGTCAAGTGATCATGAACATTCAGCACCGCCAATCGTGAACGCGGAACAAGTGTTTTGGAATCGAGCCATACATCTTCAGATAAAGTCAGATACTGCACGACTTGCACAAAATCACGATACCTTTGTAATTTCGCTATCTGTCATTGGAGCGTGTGTCCCAAGAGCGGGTAAGACATCCACAATCGCGTCCTGTAAATGATTATATAGGAATTGTGATATGATACCGGCATTTCTATCGCATACACGTCCATCATTGATCAAATCATCCCAGAACACAACTCGTACGAATGATAGCGGGTGAAATCCGGGGGAACAAGCATTACGCGCTGCAGCGTTTTCCCCGTGTTGGCTGCGTATTGAGTGAGCGCATTTCTGACTATGTCGCCGAGTTGCTTGTCTGTGATTATGGAATTCTCGCTCCCTTCCGCGTGGTATAAACCCATTTACTCCAATCAAATGAGCATTTTGTGCATCACGACCCCCGGCGTATGATACAATGAACACTGCGGCAGCAAACATCGTTTCTGAGCTATCCAAAGCGGAATTTGGTTTGCACATCACCGTGAAAGTCGAAAGTGTTCTATAAACACTTTGTTATCATAGGAACTGGAGAAAGCGCACTTCAAGTGGTATTCACGGGGCAAATTGAGTCGATCCTTGCAAGTAGTACACATACAAGCTCATAGCTATCTGACAATTTCTGTAAAGATTCCTGGTGTATCAAATCTCTATTGCCGATACACGATCACGAGTGGGTCGGACTGGAAGCTTCAACACGTAAAGCATCTGTCGACCATTGACAGAATTTGTTGAGACTCACTGCTGAACGGATTAGGGATTTGATACCGGGCTGTCACAAATCGCGTTTGGAGGCGGTCGTTGGAAGGATGGAATCACGCTGAATTTTCCCATTGACATTTCCTATACTACTACAAACTTGTTTGGTTGGCCTCGTGTTGTTATCAGTGTTAGTCTAGGCCTGGGTCAGGAGTCAAGCGAGGCTGATAGTATTTGCAGGTCTATGGTCTGGATGTGCTCGGAAGAGATGTTGTGAGAGGATATGGGACCACATATTTGCCAACAGCAGGATGCAATATTGTTCGTGAAATTCCGTTATTTAAACCACAGTCTTCCTCTCTGCTGCAGCATTGGACAGCCATTTTGACTGCGACCCAGCCTGAGGTACGTCACTTTTCTACAACTGAAACGAATGCTGAGGTAGAACACTTTTTTTTAGTATTATGATTCCAGATTCATTGCTCAGAATGAAGGAAGAGCAGTTACACGAGTCTCGTCTGGAGGAATAGCTGTCCTGAGAATAAATACTATGACACGAGGGATAATGGAGCACGGATATACCATCAGACGTCCTAATGCTCGTTAACGAACGGTGCAGTGAATGATAGTAAACGATATGGTTTGCGTGAGTTCAATGGATTCACTGCTCCAATGATACAATTCGCTGCTGTCCCTAGGTCCTCACGTTAAGTCAAAAATAATAAACTGAATAAACCAGAGCACGCCCGGAGCATACGTCCACCTCTTTATAGTGAGCAACTGAGTGACTTCTCTTATAAGGCAAGCATGATATTATTTGAAGGAGAGTGATTACTTGCCAGATGTCGGAAACAATGTCAAGGCTTCACTTCAAAACTGATGATTGCGCACGTTCCTATGCTTCTGTCTTCGATGCGTCTGTAAAGAATGCGAGAATTCATATAATGGCTGATTGAACCATTGGTCCTGCATATCTAAAAATGGGTGTGACTTTCTATGTACTCTGTGACAGAAAGCGAAGAAGCTTTCACTTTTGTGATGTATCAAAAGTTGAAATATTATTTAGAGCAAGTGGAGAAATGATAACGTGGTCAGTGACTCGCATGACTAACGTTGAAGTCAAAACCAGTTGAGTGGATTCAAACTCGCCCAAAACCCAGTCTTTTTTGGCTCAACCTTCGCTTGCGCAGGAGTCACCACCATACCACCACTGTTATTTGAAATCTCATCTCCTCCGTTTTTGTTCACGTTCCCATTTGATTCTGGTGTTGTTGTGGGCACACCGCTTTGTATGTATGAATTGCTGACAGGGTTCCCGATGATGATTTTTTGATTAAGATAATTGCCTTGTGTATCATAGCAGCATGCCATAAGATGGTGCTTGGCAGCACAGCCGACCTGGTTGTGAGACCACCAAATGGCCATTGACACAGATTCGTACTGCTGGGCAACTTCTGTCGTGTACGTCCAATCTGAGCTCATTGCTTTTATTTGTTGCATGTCTGATGCAAACTTGTTCCTAATACCATCCCAGGACTCGAATGGGAAAATAGCACAGCTTTGTTGTAAGCCTTGTACAGTAAGTATGTCCTTTTCGCTTGCTCGATGTCGAGCCACATCCTTGACAATTCTCTTCGACTGTATCCTTAAGTGTTTATTCCAGCTGAGCTGATTAGCATTGAGTGGACCGCGAGAAGTATGATGTAGCTCTAAACAGAGTTCACGTGTTTTTCTACGTGATAGCGCAGTCTTTCCATAGGTGATCGGAAAGAAAGTTTGCGCCGCGAACATAAAGTAAGCGATCCAGTTTGAAGACTTCATGTGATTATAAAGCTGATAAATGAAAAATAGACAGAGTTGATGGCTTGAAGCACAAGGTCCTGCATAGTTCAACATGGGTACACTGTACAAAGGAAACATTTCTTAGCCTCAGTGAACACCTTTTTATGTTGAGCAACGCGTGTCAATCGGGTTGCATACGTATTGGATGCGTGTCATACGTGTCATACTTGCTGAAGTGGGTCAGCAGCTGATGATGATATGTGTGGATTGCTAGGTTTGCACAGCGATGTGCCTAAAATCGTTTGCTTTTACGAAGTGTGCACCGAGTCATCAATTATCTTCCGGATTAGTCATTTCACGACTACGTGAGCTTAAATCAAGGTGTGTGATGATCTGTTTAATTACATTCGACACGTTTCGGAAGGTACCAAGAGAATGAATCTCGATCAATGCAATGCACACCAATCATTTGTTGGCTTGATAGAGAACCGCTCAGTAATCTTGGCTAAGATAAAAAAAATTATTACGGCAGTGATGGTTCTTTCACAAGTGCGATGCTCGCGATAACCCAATCAGATAGACCTCATTTCCATAGCGAAACTTGTAGATCTACTGAATTTGTGATTTCTAAAAGGCGTATATTTCAGGGATGACCGAATTTCACATCTCGAAGACCTATACCTTGATAATTTGTCGCCATCCTGGGCTTGATGGAGTAGTAAAACAAAGATCATCCAGACACTTGTTCCTGTTCATGTTTGTCGATGCATCGTATTTACACTATAAGGTCTTCTGGACGTCTAGATTTATTCTAAACATAGATGAGTGATGTATGTGATCTTTCAGCGCGTGCTTTTGCTCGGTTACCCGCTAGCATTCGAAGGCATATTTATACAACAATGATAGCCTTACTTATGTAACATGCAGTGCACTTCCTATGCCGTGCAGTGGACAAAATCATGGAAGCAATGCAAGTTCTCGATAATTCACTCCATTTTGAGGCGCACAACCTTATTAAGTCACTCTTCTCAAAACGGCTCGAATTTCTGAACGCATTTAGTATAAATAAAAAGACCGAAAATGTTGATCAACATGCATCCAGGATTACGAATGTGCGACAGAAGTTGTTGACAGGCATTCAGCCTGGAATGATTGCCACAATGCCGTCTAAGGCGTGCATTTGAGTGTGTTACTGATCCAAGTAGATGCTTGCATCGACCTTAACGTGATTGCATCGTATTGATCAATTTCCAGATATCAGCGAAGCCGTCGTTTTCAACACCCACCGCTGTCTGGCTAAGAGCAATTGAGTATACGCGCCGCCATGTTCGTACATGACCGCTCGTCTGGCATAAAGACGTTGTATATGTACGTAACTACTTGCGCTGAGAACCGCAAACTGGAGAATATCTATCTTACTCATAAAGCTACTGTCTTCAAAAGCGTTTGATGTGTTTCCGGGTACGATCTTTTGAGGCTTCAGACATCCTGGTGTTGGTCTTGGACATTAACTTTGATAACTACGATAATGTATTGAGATGGAGACGATATGATCGCATGGATTAATCTGATAGCTTTATTGCATGAATAACTTTCTATCTATCACACTTGGAGGACACATTTTTGAAATCTGCTAAGTGATGTATTACGAAAGAAGAATGCTCTAAAGTTCTGTAGCAGGCAGGAATAATCATACAGGCGCCTGGTTCTCCTCGCAACTCCTATCCAGAAGCTTGATTAGGATCGACGCGTCGTCTGTCGTAGACCATACTGAAATTGGTGCATGCGGAAATGCCGAAATAAGTAGCTCCTCTACCAGAAAATCGACGATCGCATGCTTCATAAGAGACACGAGTAACGTGGCTATAATATCTAGACTTTTAGAGATACAAGAAATGCCTAATTTTTAAGTAAGTGGATTCATGTCTGTGCCGAATGCATAGCCTGAAGCACGTGCCTGGAGCAGCTAGATACAGCCTGAATGATGCTTTATTTTGTAGTGCATATGCGTCGGACCAATTCAAATCGGTAAGGTGGCGCTTGTCAAGGCTCAAAAATGTGTATGTCTTACTCAGCAAATGCTCCATGGAAGTGCACTTCAGTGAGAACTACTCAGTTCTGACCATAACAAAAAAGTGCTCATGTACAGTAGTCAAGTATCCAGCGCAACCGCCTCAGAATGATCCTTTAATGAAAGTGGAAGTGTGCGGGCTCCAATTTATCTCATGATTTATCATCGGCTGGCAAAACAATAGTTTATGATCGTCTGCAAGTGACGTGATGTGGCTCAGCTAAGGACGCATAGAGAGGTGATTGTCTTAAGCACGTCAACGAGTGGTAAAAGTAGGAGATAGAAGCGCTTTTGTGAGTTTTTCGAAATATGACTACGCTTCTGATTGTCATGTAAGCTGAAGTATGCACTTCAGTGCAAAAACTCGAAATAATGTATGTGTCTCCCGATCTTATATGTTTGGCCTCGTTGGTAAAGACACTTACACACGAGGGTTTCTGACTCGGATTCAGAGTGATTGCCTCAAGAGCGCAAATCTACTGCACAGATCGAAGCATTCTCGGCTTTTCTTCTTCGATTCAATTCAGTCGGTCGCCAGGAAATTGCACCAGACATCAGCTATCATATTTCTTCCTTTCCCAAGTATACGACAATTACCGCCAGGAGCGGATCATTCAAGTCAAGCACGAGTGCAATCAAAATCAAAATTGCAATATATATTGACTATTTTTCGTCTGGCAAAAGCAATTCTTCATTTTTTTATCTTGGCCAATCGCTACAACAAGTCCTCTTCATTTGTTGCCACAAGTTTGTATGTTTTTACTTCGCCAGTATCGATGGTTACATTGTAAGCCCTCAAAAACGAGGAACCAAGTACCCACTCGTTGCTTTCCCCCGTTGATTTCCCAATGAGAAGAGTACATATATCACCTTCAGCGATTATAAACTGAGCCAATTTGAATTGAATTCGTTGCCCATGATGTCCAAAATCAAAGTCGAAGTTGAGTGGATGATAAAATATGTCTCTTTCATTCTCAATGGAATCAGCAATCAAACTGCATCGTCCCCGGATGCGGTTGTGTACTAGTTCCAATTTAAGATGTTCAAGATTTCCGCATTGTACGATCTGTTGGAAAATACGAGGCGGAATTCCGGATTCTATCATACCAAGTTGGAATGCAACGTTCTGATCCGCATAAGAAAACAACAGAAATTCAATGCCCGTCTTCTGGAAGTCGTTATACGTCAATATCCTTGAGGATTGTTGATTATCTCCAAAGTGAAGTCTAGGACCTTTACCCTTTACCCATGAAAATGAATACATCCCCGGATTTTTCGTAATATAGATTTGGGGATCAATACTCGTCTCCGGAAAAGGGTACAGCTCCTTCCTTTCAACCAACTTTTGCAAAGAATTCCATTCTAGTTCCCAGCCTATATTGTATGTACCGGAACCAAATTTGTACTTAAGAAGAGCTTCTACCTTGATGCTGCTGGATGCGGCTGACTCACTTCCGTGTGTAGTCTCCCAGATCAACTCTTGAGCACGAGATGGATTGTCCTCGATGGCGAGGATCAATTTATACAGCTTGCCTTTAGAATCGGCGGTCTCTTTCAAAGATCCATTACTCGAAAACATCACAGGGGGAGTGATATGGACTTTTAATCCCGTGTAATGGCGCTCATGCGTTTGAATGAATGATGCAGGGATCATTTTGACATGACATGCATTTAGAAATTGGTCATGTGAGTGTATTACTCCTACGAAAACAAGGCCATACATTGTGAGGAAAGATGCTTTCATCGTTTCTACAGGTTTTGTTTTAACTAATTGGGTTAATTCTCACCACGAATTTTCAATACATGGAGTTGCTTAGATGTCCAACTAGCAGTATGTACATCAAAGAAAGTACTCGGCTATCTTCTGTTTACATCGACCAATTATTCACAATTCTTTAGGTATTAGCTCCTGTGCTCAGAAGGTTTGCTCCTTTTAAATTACTTGTAAGCACCGAAGCGCACCTTCTACATTATACTGCGACTGTAAAGGCTCATATCTCTGTTAAAATCAGATGCACTGGAAAATGCTTCTGATCTGGCAACTCTCTTATTCTATAAAATGGCCCTTTCTTATACTCTGAGAGAGGGAACGAATATTCTTTCTTCCATGAGTGATGCGCTGATTACTTGCGTACGTTTAGAAATCGTGAAGTGAAAACCTCGAATCCAACTTGTCCAAAGCCAAGTTGGATTCGAGGTTTATAAGACATACAATACTTCAGGGACATTCGCTGAGTTTTCGCCCCTGCTTTACATGCCAGCCTAAACATGTTTTATTACACGGGACCATGGATCACGCTGGCGATCAATCTCGAAGTTTGATATCAAGAAAGTCTTCATCCGCGTTTGTATGATATCCCGGGTCGCTTCACGTAGAGTGGAACAGCGCTCTTTGTGTATACTTTGGGTGCATTTTCCTCCTTGAGAATTTAGTGAATAGCCCGCAGATGTTCCTCTTGTTGAGGCTGTAACCTCAAATCAAATCATTCGTCCAAGCCGTTTTAGGGCCCAAGATTTTAATCACAGCTATGTGAAACATGTGCCACGTGCCATTGCCATCAAAGTAAGGAGGACGCAGTAAATGCGCTTCTGGAATTATCATCGTACGAATCTCGTAAAGTTTTTATGAATAAAATGGGCATCATCAGAAGACTTGCCTTTGTGGCCGTGTTACGATATGCTCGCTACAAATTTTCTGGCTCTGGTATTTTTTTGCTTAAGACATGCAAGTTAGACAAGGAAGCGCAACGGAATTTCCTTGCAACCCGAACGTTGGAGTTTCTCAGTTACTTGGAGTAGATTCGTGGACCTCGGTGCTTGTGGCACTGTATCTCAAGAGCATCAATCAGGCCCACATTATTGGGATATTCGCAGCATGCGTAGTGACTGTGGTGAAACGTGGCATTTCCAGACCGAGTTTTCGAGAAACCTGCTGGCCAAACTGTAGTGTGTCACATCTCAAAGCGAAATCGGTGTGCACCATATCCCTGAGGCCTTACATAGTTCGACTACTTTGGTATATTTTGTAGAGAACACTCGCTACAAATTGGTCTGTGGTCTCAATTGGATTTCCCAATAACAGAAGGTATAGCGTGATGAGATTCTACCAAGCTAGGTGCTCCCGGTTGCACGATATTCTGACAACCTTTTTCGGCCCATGCTACTCTTATGAGCTTTTGGGTAGCCATGTTGCTCGTAATCATCGCCTCTGTGGATATTTGGCACATTTGGTGAATACTCGCTCTTTCTTCCATCTTTGTCATCGGCTTCTTTGGACGGAAGCGTCAGCCTGTACATGGAGATAGTTTCTAGGAAGCATAGAAAAAGCACATGTCTCAGATGACTTGTATTTGACATTGACGAGGACGAATATTGCCGGTTTACTGGAAGGCGGTAGACGTGGATCCCAGACCTTTTACACGGCACAAGAATATGCGAGGTCAACGTTCCATGGGTACACCCGACGATTGGCATTACGGTGAAATCGAAGTTATGATCTGATTGCCACCTGTCAGAAGCATCAGGAGCACAGCTATGACAAAATCATCTCGCCTCCAGCACATTGTCATGGCTTATTTAGACCCATCAGAGGTAGTCGACTCCACTTCGAGTCTCTCCACTTGTCAAATGCTTTTCATCGAATGCTCATGCAACCTAATACAATTTTGTTGCAGCATCGCAGACCATAGGGCTCCGATTCCTGACTCCATTCATATACGTTCTCAATCGACGCAATTCGAGCTTCATGCCCATTGACTGCAAGGATGAATTCTGTTTGAATCGAATCGACTAAGCTAATAGTCAGTTCAATCGGTTGATAGCACAACGCCAAATAACTATTAAATTAATTGAACGTGAGCGATTGAGCGTTCGTTTAACGTGCATCGTGCAAATGATGGGATGTTGATCAAAGCTGCTTTTTGCACTTGAAATGACTTCATGATTTAGTGTTCTCCTGGCAATCAAGCTAGGGGAAATGGTCACGTAGTTGTTATGGGAAGTATAATGAAGCCGAGTTGATCGCCAATGATAGTCAGTACAAATTCAAAGCTCGTAGATATATTCAGTGCGTCCCGCATGATGATTGATTGAGGTTTGCGTTTGTGAGGAATATTCATCAAAACTTCCAATTTCCTATCAGAAAGCCGGGAAGCAGTACAATATATTGCGACTCTGGAGTTTCTTTGAGCTATTTGCACTACTTTGTACAAGGAGATGCCATTTGCATATACTGCAACCCAGGTTTTCTCAATCCAGACACCCTTTTCTACCATCGCCAGCTTAATCGCCCGTACGTTCAAATTCGACATATTGCAATGACATTCCTTTATAAACCTCTCCGTTACACGATGCTATCCTTTTCAACGTGAGCAAGGGGTCATAGTATTGACGCGAGCAAAATCAATAAGGAGGCTTGCTTCCAGTGAATGAATTATCTTGATCGAAGCAAACTTTCATGCTAGCTTTGGCGATAGTTCAACAATTGGAAGTGTGCACAATCCATTACGCAAAGCAGTCGGCCTCCTTAGGAAAACAAACAAAACGAGTGGAGACAACTCAATAATTGTCCGTCACTTTTATCAATTGGTTCGCGTCAAATATACAGCATAGGTGAGACAATAATGTGCAAGATGTTCCAAAAGCTAAACCTTTTCATAGAGTGTTTACTGATTGATACGAAGTGCATCAAATTGCGGAATTCCAATGACATGATTATCCTGTATTGGATGATACGGATTCTGACCAAAACATTATCGCTCGTCGTAGGGAATCAGTCTCCGTATGTGTGAATTCACTTTCTGCTTGAAGAAAGCACACGTGTTATGAGCCTGTGATATCAATCAGAGACTGTGATGTGAGTAGTAAAGCTGAGTTTATTTCTATTTGTAAGCAAGTTTGACGAGCAAGAAAGTCGATAAATAAACGTTTGCTGACATTTGTATACGATTAGAGAATATGACAGAAGGCGGTCGTTGTTGATGTTCGACTTCGATAGTGAGTGCAGTCATTGAATATGCTCATCTTGTTTACGACTTCACGTACGAAATCCTATTTTGTGGTGTGAAGGACATATACATCTCGCATGTGATATGCTCGACGCTGTGGTCGCAGCATGCTCTTCCGCGCTATCTTTCACGCTCAGTAAATATAGTATCAATTGAGATACTGATCAACGATGCTTAGTAGAGCGCATGACATCGTAATGAGGCGGTACTCTTATTTCATTTGATAAGCGACAATTCAACATGTACAACGAGTGTTCCCTTTTGATGTTAGTCAGCAGCCAGCGCATAAAAACGACGTTTCCCAGCAAATTGATCTTCTTTACTTCTCAGAGTGCTAGGTAGGAGATAGTACTGATCTGATTGTAACAGACAAGTTCTCAACTATTTTACTACACGTACAACGTGCCAAATGGATTACGGTGAGTATGCGTCAGATGTTGGATTCGGAAAGAAGACGCTTACTATGGTAAGCAACGCTTCGCCTTCTTTGTCCAAGTCCGCAGGTTCTATTTCTCTACATAATGGCGCATTTAGGCTGTGAATTGCGTTAATGTACGATCCTAAGCTACTGTATGCTAATACAATACTTTCGGGCAGGTTATGGATTGTAATTTATGTGGCATACGACTGCAAAATTCAGCTTCTTATTCGCTGGAACAGATGTTCCTTGATCTGATTGGATACGTTTTTCATACTTTTTCAAATGGGTATGTTTGGAGTTAGCCTAGATTAACGTGAAGGACGTAATGAGCGACCACCTTCATGCAACAAATATCTACTAAAAGTGTAAAAAGATGTATCCCCTATTTTATCGACGATTGGCCCCATGTCTCCGTAGATCAATCGAGATTGTACAATCGCCTGCTTGCGACACGTTTCGATGAGTATCGATGAAGCAAACGGCTAGCGCACGATGCGCTCGGTTCGATTCAAAGATGAAGATCATTAAGACCCTAATACACCATTTCAAGTACTAGTCATCGGGAATTTCTAGGGACTTTTGCAAGTGGAGAGCTTTGCGTCAACATAAACAGTCCTGGTGATATACTCTTCGAATCTTAAGGATTCTTTGAAAGAGGGAATCAAAGCCACCCACTCACTTCAAATTCTTTTACGCAAATTGTAAGATATCTGTGATGGGAACGAACAGTAGATAGCCGCGCATCTGTGCTTTTCTGATTATACGAGTTGCACCTTTAACACGCACTAGCGCCAGCTTAATGTACCGTACACAGAAATGATCCATCAGCATCGATGATATGAAAAGATCGATTTGCCGTCAGTCGATTCCGTAGCAAAAACGATCACGAACAAACACATCTGCTGCGATATACCTCGGTCTCAGCATCGCATTATTGGGTAGCAGGATTCGACACGTTGAAATATTGTCACAGAACAAGAATTCGCGTCTTTACGATACATCACGGAGAATGGGTGCACTCGCCAAGCTTCTTCTCACAGTGTTTGCATTGGAATAGATGCAAAAAAACTGTATCTGGAAATCATGCGGGAACCGCGGTAGCAAGCACGGTTCAAGCTGCTGTCGATTGTGCTTATAAATTGGTTTATGGGATGTAGTCTCGTGCTGTGAGGCGTCGAAGACACTGCTCGTGTGAAGATTATGAATTTGGTTTGATTATTGTCATTGATCTGGTCGTACCTACATTAAGTAAAACTTCGGCCCAGCACATCCCCATCATGTGTATGTACTCTCCGATCGCTACCATTTCGACTATCATGTACAGCTGCATGTTACCCGTTATCGACAGCCGGGTTAATAAGTATGATGCTAGAAGCCATTTTAATTGTGTGCGTCGTCCTATTTTATACCTAGAATTATATGCGATAATCCAAACGCTTTCTTCGCTGTTGTCCATAGCATCAAACCATGTACGTTAAAGTCATGAAAGTGGGCATTCAGAGCTAGACCAGAATAGAATATTTATCATCGGTCAAAGCAAAGTAAGCAAAAAAAGTTTTTTGGATCTAAGTACTAGACCAGCTTGATAGATCTGAGAGTAAAGTGGTTCTTCTTCACCTAGGTAACGAGACTAAACTTTGTTCTATGGAGTTTCAACGAAAGTAATGTCTGCAAAAACATTCTCACGAATAGCAACTATATAAGACTATACCCCAGGCAGTCTCGGTTTCACTGAAAACGAATCTAGGGTGGAGACGCATTCTTGCTGTTTTTTTAATGGTAGGAACTTTCTAGCTCGACTAAAGCGAACAGACCACAAAATGTTTTTGAGAAAGGCGACTCACAGGATATGATGTGAGACGACATTTTACGTGTGCGTCTCCGCGTTTTTTGTTAATTGAATTATATGCGCTAATCCAAACCCATTATCCGCCGTTGTCAACACCAGCATACTATGTGCGTTGAAAATCATGAAAGTGGACATTTGGAGCTAGGCCTTTTCATATCTCGTTTGTGTCAATGAAAATTATGCATAAGATTTGTTTGAATTAGACGTACTCAGACCAGCTTAATAAAGTGAGAGAAAAGTGGTTCCCGTTCAGCTAGGTAACGAGACTAAACTTGGTCATGTGTTTCAATCAACGATAGTAATGGCCTACAAAAACGTGCTAAAGTATAAAATCTATACTACACTGTAATGTAGGCAGTCTCGGTTTCCGTGAGAGCTGTCCAAGGCTGGATACGCATTCTTGTTATTATTTTAACGGTAGGAAATCTGACTCGACGAATGCGAGCAGACCACAAGATATTTTTGAGAAAGGCGAATTGTAAGTGATAAAGCTCTTTTATCTCATAGCATGTGATGCGACAAGACATTTTACGTGTGCGTTTTCGCGTTTTTTGTCAGTTGAATTTTATGGGATAATCCAAACCCATGAATCGCTGTTGTCAATACCAGCATACCATGTACGATGAAAATCATGATAGTGGACATTCGGAGCTAGGCCACAACAGCAGTCTTTTCATTTCTCGTTTGGGTCAATGATAATTATGCAAAAGATTTATTGAATTCGACGAACTCAGACCAGGTTGATAGAACTGAGAGAAAAGTGGTTCCCGTTCAGCTAGGTCACCAGACTAAAGTTGGTCATGTGTTTCGATCAACGATAGTTATTGTCTACAAAAACGTTCTCAAGTATAAAAACTATACTAGAGTATAATATGGTCAGTCTCGGTTCCAGTGAGAGCTGTTCAAGGCTGGATGCGCATTCTTGTTCATATTTTAACGGTAGGAAATCTGACTCGACGGGTGCGAGCAGACCACAAGATATTTTTGAGAAAGGCGAATTATAAGTGATAGAGTTCTTTGATTTCATAGCATATGATGCGACAAGACATTTTACTTGTGCGTATTCGCGTTTTTTGTCAGTTGAATTATATGGGATAATCCAAACCCATGATTCGCTGTTGTCAATACCAGCATACCATGTACGATGAAAAGCATGATAGTCGACATTCGGAGCTAGGCCAGGACAGCACTTTTTTCATATCTCGTTTGTGTCAATGATAATTATGCAAAAGATTTGTTTGAATTAGACGTACTCAGACCAGCTTAATAAAGTGAGAGAAAAGTGGTTCCCGTTCAGCTAGGTAACGAGACTAAACTTGGTCATGTGTTTCAATCAACGATAGTAATGGCCTACAAAAACGTGCTAAAGTATAAAAT
Organism: Albugo candida; assembly: GCA_905220665.1. Classification (NCBI taxonomy): domain Eukaryota; phylum Oomycota; class Peronosporomycetes; order Albuginales; family Albuginaceae; genus Albugo; species Albugo candida. Next base: position 289,617 of record CAJNAR010000179.1, read on the forward strand.
CTATACTACACTGTAATGTAGGCAGTCTCGGTTTCCGTGAGAGCTGTCCAAGGCTGGATACGCATTCTTGTTATTATTTTAACGGTAGGAAATCTGACTCGACGAATGCGAGCAGACCACAAGATATTTTTGAGAAAGGCGAATTGTAAGTGATAAAGCTCTTTTATCTCATAGCATATGATGCGACAAGTCATTTTACTTGTGCGTATTCGCGTTTTTTGTCAGTTGAATTATATGGGATAATCCAAACCCATGATTCGCTGTTGTCAATACCAGCATACCATGTACGATAAAAAGCATGATAGTCGACATTCGGAGCTAGGCCAGGACAGCACTTTTTTCATATCTCGTTTGTGTCAATGATAATTATGCAAAAGATTTGTTTGGATTAGACGTACTCAGACCAGGTTGATAGAAGTGAGAGAAAAGTGGTTCCCGTTCAGCTAGGTAACCAGACTAAAGTTGGTCATGTGTTTCGATCAACGATAGTAATTGTCTACAAAAACGTTCTCAAGTATATAAACTAATCAAGGCTATAATGTAGGCAGTCTCGGTTCCAGTGAGAGCTGTCCAAGGCTGGAGACGCATTCTTGTTGCATTTCAAGGGTAGGAAATCTGACTCGACGAATGCGAACAGACCACAAAATATTTTTCAGAAAGGCGAATTATAAGTGATAGAGTTCTTTGATTTCATGGCATATGATGCGACAAGACATTTTACTTGTGCGTATTCGCGTTTTTTGTCAGTTGAATTATATGGGATAATCCAAACCCATGATTCGCTGTTGTCAATACCAGCATACCATGTACGATGAAAAGCATGATAGTGGACATTCGGAGCTAGGCCAGGACAGCACTTTTTTCATATCTCGTTTGTGTCAATGATAATTATGCAAAAGATTTGTTTGAATTAGACGAACTCAGACCAGCTTGATAGAACGGAGAGAAAAGTAGTTCCCGTTAAGCTAGGTCACCAGACTAAAGTTGGTCATGTGTTTCGATCAACGATAGTAATTGTCTACAAAAACGCTCTCCAGAATAAAAACTACACTAGACGATAATCTAGTCAGGCTCGGTTTCCGTGAGAACTGTTCAAGGCTGGAGACGCATTCTTGTTAATATTTTACCGGTAGCAAAATCTGACTCGACGAATGCTAACAGACCACAAAACGATATCGCTAAAGTCGAAGTGTAACTGATACAGTTCTTTCATCTCATAGTAAATGATGCGAGAAGACATTTTACGTTTGCGTTTTCGCGTTTTTTGTCAGTTGAATTATATGGGATAATACAAACCCATGATTCGCTGTTGTCAATACCAGCATACCCTGTACGATAAAAAGCATGATAGTGGACATTCGGAGCTGGGCCAGGACAGCACTTTTTTCATATCTCGTTTGTGTCAATGATAATTATGCAAAAGATTTGTTTGGATTAGACGTACTCAGACCAGGTTGATAGAAGTGAGAGAAAAGTGGTTCCCGTTAAGCTAGGTCACCAGACTAAAGTTGGTCATGTGTTTCGATCAACGATAGTAATTGTCTACAAAAACGCTCTCCAGAATAAAAACTACACTAGACGGTAATCTAGTCAGGCTCGGTTTCCGTGAGAACTGTTCAAGGCTGGAGACGCATTCTTGTTAATATTTTACCGGTAGCAAAATCTGACTCGACGAATGCGAACAGACCACAAAACGATATCGCTAAAGTCGAAGTGTAACTGATACAGTTCTTTCATCTCATAGTAAATGATGCGAGAAGACATTTTACGTTTGCGTTTTCGCGTTTTTTGTCAGTTGAATTATATGGGATAATACAAACCCATGATTCGCTGTTGTCAATACCAGCATACCCTGTACGATAAAAAGCATGATAGTGGACATTCGGAGCTGGGCCAGGACAGCACTTTTTTCATATCTCGTTTGTGTCAATGATAATCATGCAAAAGATTTGTTTGAATTAGACGAACTCAGACCAGCTTGATAGAACGGAGAGAAAAGTAGTTCCCGTTAAGCTAGGTCACCAGACTAAAGTTGGTCATGTGTTTCGATCAACGATAGTAATTGTCTACAAAAACGCTCTCCAGAATAAAAACTACACTAGACGATAATCTAGTCAGGCTCGGTTTCCGTGAGAACTGTTCAAGGCTGGAGACGCATTCTTGTTAATATTTTACCGGTAGCAAAATCTGACTCGACGAACGCGAACAGACCACAAAATATTTTTCAGAAAGAGCGAATTGTAAGTGATAGAGTTCTTTCATCTCATAGCATATGATGCGACACGACATTTTACGTGTGCGTTTTCGCGTTTTTTGTCAGTTGAATTATATGGGATAATCCAAACCCATGATTCGCTGTTGTCAATACCAGCATACCATGTACGATGAAAAGCATGATAGTGGACATTCGGAGCTGGGCCAGGACAGCACTTTTTTCATATCTCGTTTGTGTCAATGATAATTATGCAAAAGATTTGTTTGAATTAGACGAACTCAGACCAGCTTGATAGAACGGAGAGAAAAGTAGTTCCCGTTAAGCTAGGTCACCAGACTAAAGTTGGTCATGTGTTTCGATCAACGATAGTAATTGTCTACAAAAACGCTCTCCAGAATAAAAACTACACTAGACGATAATCTAGTCAGGCTCGGTTTCCGTGAGAACTGTTCAAGGCTGGAGACGTATTCTTGTTAATATTTTACCGGTAGCAAAATCTGACTCGACGAATGCTAACAGACCACAAAACGATATCGCTAAAGTCGAAGTGTAACTGATACAGTTCTTTCATCTCATAGTAAATGATGCGAGAAGACATTTTACGTTTGCGTTTTCGCGTTTTTTGTCAGTTGAATTATATGGGATAATACAAACCCATGATTCGCTGTTGTCAATACCAGCATACCCTGTACGATAAAAAGCATGATAGTGGACATTCGGAGCTAGGCCAGGACAGCACTTTTTTCATATCTCGTTTGTGTCAATGATAATTATGCAAAAGATTTGTTTGAATTAGACGAACTCAGACCAGCTTGATAGAACTGAGAGAAAAGTAGTTCCCGTTAAGCTAGGTCACCAGACTAAAGTTGGTCATGTGTTTCGATCAACGATAGTAATTGTCTACAAAAACGCTCTCCAGAATAAAAACTACACTAGACGATAATCTAGTCAGGCTCGGTTTCCGTGAGAACTGTTCAAGGCTGGAGACGCATTGTTGTTATGATTTTAACGGTAGGTAATTTGCCTCGACGAATTCGAACAGACCACAAAATATTTTTGAGAAAGGCGAAGTGTAACTGATACAGTTCTTTCACCTCAAAGTAAATGATGCGAGAATACATTTTACTTGTGCGTTTTCGCGCTTTTTGTTAGTTGAATCGTATGCGATAATCCAAATTCATTATTCGCTCTTGTCAATACCAGCATACAATGTGCGTTGGAAACCATAAAAGTGGACATTCGGAGCTAGGCCAGAACAGTAGTTTTTTCATATCTCGTTTGTGTCAAGGAAAATTCTGCAAAAGATTTGTTTGAATTAGACGTACTCAGAACAGCTTGATAAAACTGAGAGAAAAGTGGTTCCCCTTCAGCTAGGTAACCAGACTAAACTTGGTCATGTGTTTCGATCAACGATAGTAATTGTCTACAAAAACGTTCTCAAGTATAAAAACTATTCTCGACTATAATATGGTCAGTCTCGGTTCGAGTGAGAGCTGTTCAAGGTTGGAGACGCATTGTTGTTATGATTTTAACGGTAGGTAATCTGCCTCGACGAATGCGAACAGACCACAAAATATTTTTGAGAAAGGCGAAGTGTAACTGATACAGTTCTTTCATCTCATAGTAAATGATGCGAGAATACATTTTACTTGTGCGTATTCGCGCTTTTTGTTAGTTGAATCGTATGCGATAATCCAAATTCATTATTCGCTCTTGTCAATAGCAGCATACAATGTGCGTTGAAACCATAAAAGTGGACATTCGGAGCTAGGCAAGAACAGCAGTTTTTTCATATATTGTTTGTGTCAAGGAAAATTCTGCAAAAGATTTGTTTGAATTAGACGTACTCAGACCAGCTTGATAAAACTGAGAGAAAAGTGGTTCCCCTTCAGCTAGGTAACCAGACTAAACTTGGTCATGTGTTTCGATCAACGATAGTAATTGTCTACAAAAACGTTCTCAAGTATAAAAACTATTCTCGACTATAATATGGTCAGTCTCGGTTCGAGTGAGAGCTGTTCAAGGTTGGAGACGCATTGTTGTTATGATTTTAACGGTAGGTAATCTGCCTCGACGAATGCGAACAGACCACAAAATATTTTTGAGAAAGGCGAAGTGTAACTGATACAGTTCTTTCATCTCATAGTAAATGATGCGAGAATACATTTTACTTGTGCGTATTCGCGCTTTTTGTTAGTTGAATCGTATGCGATAATCCAAATTCATTATTCGCTCTTGTCAATAGCAGCATACAATGTGCGTTGGAAACCATAAAAGTGGACATTCGGAGCTAGGCCAGAACAGTAGTTTTTTCATATCTCGTTTGTGTCAAGGAAAATTCTGCAAAAGATTTGTTTGAATTAGACGTACTCAGAACAGCTTGATAAAACTGAGAGAAAAGTGGTTCCCCTTCAGCTAGGTAACCAGACTAAACTTGGTCATGTGTTTCGATCAACGATAGTAATTGTCTACAAAAACGTTCTCAAGTATAAAAACTATTCTCGACTATAATATGGTCAGTCTCGGTTCGAGTGAGAGCTGTTCAAGGTTGGAGACGCATTGTTGTTATGATTTTAACGGTAGGTAATCTGCCTCGACGAATGCGAACAGACCACAAAATATTTTTGAGAAAGGCGAAGTGTAACTGATACAGTTCTTTCATCTCATAGTAAATGATGCGAGAATACATTTTACTTGTGCGTATTCGCGCTTTTTGTTAGTTGAATCGTATGCGATAATCCAAATTCATTATTCGCTCTTGTCAATAGCAGCATACAATGTGCGTTGAAACCATAAAAGTGGACATTCGGAGCTAGGCAAGAACAGCAGTTTTTTCATATATTGTTTGTGTCAAGGAAAATTCTGCAAAAGATTTGTTTGAATTAGACGTACTCAGACCAGCTTGATAAAACTGAGAGAAAAGTGGTTCCCCTTCAGCTAGGTAACCAGACTAAACTTGGTCATGTGTTTCGATCAACGATAGTAATTGTCTACAAAAACGTTCTCAAGTATAAAAACTATTCTCGACTATAATATGGTCAGTCTCGGTTCGAGTGAGAGCTGTTCAAGGTTGGAGACGCATTGTTGTTATGATTTTAACGGTAGGTAATCTGCCTCGACGAATGCGAACAGACCACAAAATATTTTTGAGAAAGGCGAAGTGTAACTGATACAGTTCTTTCATCTCATAGTAAATGATGCGAGAATACATTTTACTTGTGCGTATTCGCGCTTTTTGTTAGTTGAATCGTATGCGATAATCCAAATTCATTATTCGCTCTTGTCAATAGCAGCATACAATGTGCGTTGGAAACCATAAAAGTGGACATTCGGAGCTAGGCCAGAACAGTAGTTTTTTCATATCTCGTTTGTGTCAAGGAAAATTCTGCAAAAGATTTGTTTGAATTAGACGTACTCAGAACAGCTTGATAAAACTGAGAGAAAAGTGGTTCCCCTTCAGCTAGGTAACCAGACTAAACTTGGTCATGTGTTTCGATCAACGATAGTAATTGTCTACAAAAACGTTCTCAAGTATAAAAACTATTCTCGACTATAATATGGTCAGTCTCGGTTCGAGTGAGAGCTGTTCAAGGTTGGAGACGCATTGTTGTTATGATTTTAACGGTAGGTAATCTGCCTCGACGAATGCGAACAGACCACAAAATATTTTTGAGAAAGGCGAAGTGTAACTGATACAGTTCTTTCATCTCATAGTAAATGATGCGAGAATACATTTTACTTGTGCGTATTCGCGCTTTTTTTTAGTTGAATCGTATGCGATAATCCAAATTCATTATTCGCTCTTGTCAATAGCAGCATACAATGTGCGTTGGAAACCATAAAAGTGGACATTCGGAGCTAGGCAAGAACAGCAGTTTTTTCATATATTGTTTGTGTCAATAGAAACCATGTTAAAGATTTGTTTGAATTAGACGTACTCAGACCAGCTTGATAAAACTGAGATAAAAGTGGTTCCACTTCAGCTAGGTCACCAGACTAAACTTGGTCATGTGTTTCGATCAACGATAGTAATTGTCTACAAAAACGTTCTCAAGTATAAAAACTATTCTCGACTATAATATGGTCAGTCTCGGTTCGAGTGAGAGCTGTTCAAGGTTGGAGACGCATTGTTGTTATGATTTTAACGGTAGGTAATCTGCCTCGACGAATGCGAACAGACCACAAAATATTTTTGAGAAAGGCGAAGTGTAACTGATACAGTTCTTTCATCTCATAGTAAATGATGCGAGAATACATTTTACTTGTGCGTATTCGCGCTTTTTGTTAGTTGAATCGTATGCGATAATCCAAATTCATTATTCGCTCTTGTCAATAGCAGCATACAATGTGCGTTGGAAACCATAAAAGTGGACATTCGGAGCTAGGCAAGAACAGCAGTTTTTTCATATATTGTTTGTGTCAATAGAAACCATGTTAAAGATTTCTTTGCTTTGAACGAACTCAGACCAGCTTGATAGAACTGAAGAGAAAAGTGGTTCCTGTTCAGCTAGGTAACCAGACTAAACTTGGTCATGTGTTTCGATCAACGATAGTAATTGTCTACAAAAACGTTCTCAAGTATAAAAACTATACTCGACTATAATATGGTCAGTCTCGGTTGGAGTGAGAGCTGTTCAAGGCTGGAGACGCATTGTTGTTATGATTTTAACGGTAGGTAATCTGCCTCGACGAATGCGAACAGACCACAAAATATTTTTGAGAAAGGCGAAGTGTAACTGATACAGTTCTTTCATCTCATAGTAAATGATGCGAGAATACATTTTACTTGTGCGTATTCGCGCTTTTTGTTAGTTGAATCGTATGCGATAATCCAAATTCATTATTCGCTCTTGTCAATAGCAGCATACAATGTGCGTTGGAAACCATAAAAGTGGACATTCGGAGCTAGGCCAGAACAGCAGTTTTTTCATATCTCGTTTGTGTCAAGGAAAATTCTGCAAAAGATTTGTTTGAATTAGACGTACTCAGACCAGCTTGATAAAACTGAGATAAAAGTGGTTCCACTTCAGCTAGGTCACCAGACTAAACTTGGTCATGTGTTTCGATCAACGATAGTAATTGTCTACAAAAACGTTCTCAAGTATAAAAACTATTCTCGACTATAATATGGTCAGTCTCGGTTCGAGTGAGAGCTGTTCAAGGTTGGAGACGCATTGTTGTTATGATTTTAACGGTAGGTAATCTGCCTCGACGAATGCGAACAGACCACAAATATTTTTGAGAAAGGCGAAGTGTAACTGATACAGTTCTTTCATCTCATAGTAAATGATGCGAGAATACATTTTACTTGTGCGTATTCGCGCTTTTTGTTAGTTGAATCGTATGCGATAATCCAAATTCATTATTCGCTCTTGTCAATAGCAGCATACAATGTGCGTTGGAAACCATAAAAGTGGACATTCGGAGCTAGGCAAGAACAGCAGTTTTTTCATATATTGTTTGTGTCAATAGAAACCATGTTAAAGATTTCTTTGCTTTGAACGAACTCAGACCAGCTTGATAGAACTGAGAGAAAAGTGGTTCCCGTTCAGCTAGGTCACCAGACTAAACTTGGTCATGTGTTTCGATCAACGATAGTAATTGTCTACAAAAACGTTCTCAAGTATAAAAACTATTCTCGACTATAATATGGTCAGTCTCGGTTCGAGTGAGAGCTGTTCAAGGTTGGAGACGCATTGTTGTTATGATTTTAACGGTAGGTAATCTGCCTCGACGAATGCGAACAGACCACAAAATATTTTTGAGAAAGGCGAAGTGTAACTGATACAGTTCTTTCATCTCATAGTAAATGATGCGAGAATACATTTTACTTGTGCGTATTCGCGCTTTTTGTTAGTTGAATCGTATGCGATAATCCAAATTCATTATTCGCTCTTGTCAATACCAGCATACAATGTGCGTTGGAAACCATAAAAGTGGACATTCGGAGCTAGGCAAGAACAGCAGTTTTTTCATATATTGTTTGTGTCAATAGAAACCATGTTAAAGATTTCTTTGCTTTGAACGAACTCAGACCAGCTTGATAGAACTGAGAGAAAAGTGGTTCCCGTTCAGCTAGGTCACCAGACTAAACTTGGTCATGTGTTTCGATCAACGATAGTAATTGTCTACAAAAACGTTCTCAAGTATAAAAACTATTCTCGACTATAATATGGTCAGTCTCGGTTCGAGTGAGAGCTGTTCAAGGTTGGAGACGCATTGTTGTTATGATTTTAACGGTAGGTAATCTGCCTCGACGAATGCGAACAGACCACAAAATATTTTTGAGAAAGGCGAAGTGTAACTGATACAGTTCTTTCATCTCATAGTAAATGATGCGAGAATACATTTTACTTGTGCGTATTCGCGCTTTTTGTTAGTTGAATCGTATGCGATAATCCAAATTCATTATTCGCTCTTGTCAATAGCAGCATACAATGTGCGTTGAAACCATAAAAGTGGACATTCGGAGCTAGGCAAGAACAGCAGTTTTTTCATATATTGTTTGTGTCAATAGAAACCATGTTAAAGATTTCTTTGCTTTGAACGAACTCAGACCAGCTTGATAGAACTGAGAGAAAAGTGGTTCCCGTTCAGCTAGGTAACGAGACTAAACTTGGTCATGTGTTTCAATCAACGATAGTAATGGCCTACAAAAACGTGCTAAAGTATAAAACTATTCTCGACTATAATATGGTCAGTCTCGGTTCGAGTGAGAGCTGTTCAAGGTTGGAGACGCATTGTTGTTATGATTTTAACGGTAGGTAATCTGCCTCGACGAATGCGAACAGACCACAAAATATTTTTGAGAAAGGCGAAGTGTTACTGATACAGTTCTTTCATCTCATAGTAAATGATGCGAGAATACATTTTACTTGTGCGTATTCGCGCTTTTTGTTAGTTGAATCGTATGCGATAATCCAAATTCATTATTCGCTCTTGTCAATAGCAGCATACAATGTGCGTTGGAAACCATAAAAGTGGACATTCGGAGCTAGGCAAGAACAGCAGTTTTTCATATATTGTTTGTGTCAATAGAAACCATGTTAAAGATTTGTTTGAATTAGACGTACTCAGACCAGCTTGATAGAACTGAGAGAAAAGTGGTTCCCGTTCAGCTAGGTCACCAGACTAAACTTGGTCATGTGTTTCGATCAACGATAGTAATTGTCTACAAAAACGTTCTCAAGTATAAAAACTATTCTCGACTATAATATGGTCAGTCTCGGTTCGAGTGAGAGCTGTTCAAGGTTGGAGACGCATTGTTGTTATGATTTTAACGGTAGGTAATCTGCCTCGACGAATGCGAACAGACCACAAAATATTTTTGAGAAAGGCGAAGTGTAACTGATACAGTTCTTTCATCTCATAGTAAATGATGCGAGAATACATTTTACTTGTGCGTATTCGCGCTTTTTGTTAGTTGAATCGTATGCGATAATCCAAATTCATTATTCGCTCTTGTCAATAGCAGCATACAATGTGCGTTGGAAACCATAAAAGTGGACATTCGGAGCTAGGCAAGAACAGCAGTTTTTTCATATATTGTTTGTGTCAATAGAAACCATGTTAAAGATTTCTTTGCTTTGAACGAACTCAGACCAGCTTGATAGAACTG